>BQNB010010906.1:0-25506 GCA_026074375.1 Tanacetum coccineum
TGGTAGAGCCGTTCGCCTGATCTTTTCATCTCAATCAACGACTACAGCTCTTTCAATAGAAAACGGGTCGTTGTTTAAGGGGGAGAGTAAATATGAAAAATTCTAAAAGACTGTTGTATGCTATGAAAGTGTAATTATAAGATGGTTGTTATATTCTAATGGGTTAATATTTGAAAGAGAGTTAATTAATTTTAATTCAAAGGTCCAAAGTTATCTATAGTTATAATGATTAGGGTTTAAAAGCAATTTGCTTTTTGTTTCCTAGTCTTATTTACCAATAGGGACTAAATTGGACAATTGCCTAAACTTAGAAGATCCTTAGAAAAACAAAAACAAAAATTAAAAGAAGATGGAAACCTAAGGGACTGATTCTGCCAACTTTCTAACTTAGGATATAAAAGAGGCGGCGAGTTGGTGTTTGGTCAAACTTATCGAAATCCAGTCAAAGCTAAAACACACACAAACACTCTCTCGCAACTCGCCGCCAAGAACAAAGCCTCAAATCGCTTATTTCCAGTGTTTCTTGCAAAGGTATTTATCGAACTTTAATCTATATCATTTATTCTATGTGTATATCAATGGAATCGAATGAAAACACATTAAAAGGTGTAGAATAAATAGATCTAGGGTCGTCTTAGATGAAAATGCCAATGTAGTGTTTTTAATGTGTGATTTTAGGTTGCTTGGGGGGGGGGGGGAGTTTGTTCATAAGGCATATATTACTAAGTTTTGATGTGTGGATTTATGTCTCAAACAATAGTGAATGATTTGCTTATGTTTCTTAATGGCGGGTTGTCTTTTAGAAAGTAAAAGTCTGTGTGTGTGATGGAAAGAATGGTAGTAATGTGTATTTTATGCGTAGGAAAGCCTAGGAATGCCTTAGGATGTGATTAGTTTTGACAAAGGAGGTGCGTGGTTTGAATTTTAAGAAATCAGTCAGATGCGAGTTTGCTTATGTATCAAGGTGGCGATTTGGGTTATCTTAATAATTATTTTAATGTTATCAGAAACCGCCGCACCATCAGGCGGTTTGGGTTTGAATGTTTTTTTAAATAACTTATTCAACCCTCATGTGTTCGTCATATGCGGGTTGATTGCACGAGCGAGTTGCCTAATTGCCTTGTTGATTCACAGCGAGTTGCCTAAAAGGCGGGTTGATTTCACAAGCAAGGTTGTCCTAATGGCGGATTGACTAACAGCGGTTGCCATAATTTGATTATTATTTTATTCCAACATTAAACCTCAGACACATTGGCGGTTTGGTCGAATTATTTTTATAAATTAAACTATTCAACCCTCCCTTTTCAAATTTTACTCATGGCGGTTTAAGTGCCTTCGCCTCCCGCGGCGGTTTGGGTCATTCTCCTAACAGCGGTTAGGAATTCTGCCTGGCGGCGGTTTGGGCTACAAGAGGGGTATATTGTAATTATCATAATTTTGGCCCATTAGGCCCAATAATCTATCAAGGCCCCTTCGAATGACCCAGTTGTTTTTCTAAACCCCATTCAGGCTTAGTTAACAAGTAATTGATCTTGTTGGATAATTCTGCATCCTGTGTCCTCAAATGTAGATTTTCATCAAACCAGAGTTACCTCTGTTTAATCAAATTGTGGAATGACATGGACTTTAATCAAAGCTAAAGTTCTCTCTAACATCATTTCTTTGCAATGTTTGTCATCTTTGTTAAAACTCGTTTTGCAGAATACGATGGCAAACAAAATGTTCCCACTCCAACCACCGACAAGAACAGATGACCAGATGTACCTCGCTCACAGGAATAATAGATCGGGAAAAGCAACCTTCTTTCAATGCGTCAAAAGATTCAAAAGAACCTCAATCTTTCAGATATCAGTGACATCATGAGTAATACCAACTCTCCGAGCATTCCACTGCCTTCAAACAAGTATTCCTGCTATCTACCTGCAACAAATTCTAAATGCAATGAAGAGTATTACGAGAATTCCGGGGTTTATAGTTGTCAAATTGATGAACAAATGGTTCGAGTCTAAGTGTTATCTCTAAGAAAGGCATTAGCAATTACTCCTGTCATCCAGCACAACCGTTTGAGGTTACCTTCGTCTGGTAAACACTGTTATTGATTTTGTTAATGAGCTTAGGTATCCTGACCTGAGAAATTGTCTCCAATATACGGTGAATTATGTTGTACAATCAACCATGAAGCAATTCTAAACCTTATCAACCATTCTTTGACAGGAAAGACTACTGGAAGTGACAACCCAGACACCCAGTTCTGCAAATGCTGTGGGGAATCCGTCACTCAAACTAAATGTTGATCATGCAAGACTTTATGTGAAGATTTTAGTCAAGGGATCAAGACATTTTTCTCACACAAAGCAAGTCACAAAGCCAGTCTGAAGGACCCAAAGAAGAAAGAACTCCTTCATCATTCCTTATGGACGGTTTTTCCAAGGTGATTATTCTACTACTTGGCAACAATAACAAACATCTATCGACGTCCTGATACTGCTTTCATGCATACTGTAGATGAGTTTATATTAGGAAATCTCAATTTGGTCCCTAAAAGTGAGACTTGTTAAGTGTTGGAATGGCAAGTTCCTGATCTCCTGATTACTGAAGCCATTTAACAATCCTCGTATTATCCCAAGTATCTGGAAATGGTTGCTGAGAATACACAGAAAACCCCTCAAGAAAGTGCAAGCGTGCACCCTGCAACAAAGCATGCTCCACCCAAGAAGACCACAACCACTACTTTCCCATCCAACAAGCCCAGCCATCTCTTACTCCGACAAAGAAACCACTTCTCCAGCATATGCTTCACAAAAAGTTTAGAAAAGGGAAAAGCCTACTTTCCAACTTGTTGAATGAAGGATGAGCAGCTCAACAAGAAATCATCCTCAAGAAAAACTAATGATCTTATCTCAACGTGTGCTAGAAGATGAGTTTGGAAAGCGCGTTCAAGAAAAAGAAGGAGAAGGTGATGATGCTGACATGTAATGGAGCTAGTAAGCTAGCTTGGATCAGCCTTATCTGCCACAAGAGACAATGCACCCAGTTAGAGGAGTAACTATCTGGATCCAGTACCTGAAACAACAACCTAAACAGCCTAAAGAGTGGGCAGAGGTAAAGACCCTTAGATACCGAGAGAACAAGAAGCTCCTTCCCTGATCGATCTTCAAAATAAGAAAAGACCAAACTAACGACCAGTTTATCCTTGTTAGCCGTGATCAGGCTCCTCATGATTCGACAACTGGACCTTCTTCCCAACCTGAAGATGATACATCAAAGAAAGTGATCCATGAATCCTCATCAACATCTGATTCAGAACGAACAGAAAGTGAAACAAAAGCCGCTGCTCCTAAAGGTGACAAAGATCAAGGTGTAGTAGACTCGTCTACATGTAACATCAAAGTAAGCATTCTTTATCAGAACCTCTAATAAAGCACAAGAGGCTCTTGGCAGGCACCAGACCCTGAGCCCATGCAAGAAGACCAGACAGGATCAAACTCTGTGAAAATACCTAGTGACTCTGCTGGACCAAACCCTGAGCACATGGACGATTGAATTCCTCGGCATACCCCTACCCAAATGTTTCATGAAATCCTGAAGCTCTAACAACGAATGATCATCGAAGAAAAAATTCCCAGAAAGTCATTCTGGTTCTATGTCTTCCATGAAAAATCTCGATGTCACTGAGAACTTTGGGGATTAATTTCTTTATGACAAACCAACCGAAGATGATCAGGAGAAATCTAAAGTTATAGAGGAGTCTGATTCCACCATACCTGATCCAAGTCATTAGACAGTCACGTCAACTCCTCCAGTAATTGCTCCCTTCACAGATGTCTCATCTACTAAGCCTTCGTCCCTGGTCACGGCGGATCCTCCCACCAATCATTACGGAAGCACACAACAATTCACCACATCTCTCCTTGAAATCACTCCATTCATCGCCCTTCAGCTAAGAGTGGCAAGATTGGAGCAAGAGATGTCTGAAGTAAAGAAGAATGATCACTCTGTTGATGTTTTGGCTTCAATTAAATCCTAAGTTCTTATGGTTGTTGATAAATATCTAGGAACAAAACTTGATGATGCTCTCCTTAAGATTCTTAAACGGACACTCAGCATATTGTATCAGAAATACTTTTGCTTGCCTGGCCCAAGTCATCAAGAAACAAGACTCTAAAAAGATCCAAAGAGATTAACAAAATCGAAAGGGATCAAGGTGAGGAGAAAAGAGATTAACTTACTCCACCAGTCAACAGACAAAGTTTGCTCTTGAAGAATTTGAATCTAAAGAGTGCACTCTCTCAAACACATGAATAAGAACAGACTGCAAAAAGAAATCCTGCCAACTACATCTATACTCATGCTCTTTTGGAACTTTAATAGCAGATGAAAGAAGCATGGATATAGGAAGTTTGCAGTCACGGTTAAAGACCATATGAAGAAAGCATGATAAGTGATGATGATGAAGACAGTTGAATGATGATGAATGGCCCTTCACTGATCAACCATGGTATTGTCGAGCCAAGAAGAATAAGACCCGAATTCTGCCGCTTCTCGAGGGTCCAACTCAACCTCCTCCTCCGAAAGATGATGACCAAAGTTTCAAAGAAAACGCACGGAGTCTGATGCTTCTACTTCGCCTAAACAACATCCAGCTTTTACCTCAACTGTCTGGCAAATCACTGACACAAGAGATGCTGCTGTTGACTCGTCAACGCACAGATCTGATCCCGAATCTAAACATTCTGAACAATCCTCAGATAACATTCCAATGCAGGATGAAGGGCATGTCTCAGATATGGAGGACATGATAACGCTCACATTCCCAAGGTTCGACCACTACGTGTTTAAGCCGATTCCAAAAGGCGATAGACCTGCGACACCTGAACCAGAATGGACCATTCCCCCAATGATTTCCCGAACCCAGAGATAACTGGGCAAATACATACGCCACAACGTATCAAGTTCCTGCGGAAAACAAGCTTCAAAGGAAGACGTATGATATTGGGTCTTCATTAAATGATCTGCAGAAAGCAGGAAAGAAGAAGCTCTGCAAAGCTGATTTAGAAGGTCCAGCTTTCAACCTTGTTAAAGCCTTTCATAAGAACAGCGTCTTTCTTCAATTTCAGATGGATGAATGCCATAATCCTGTTTGACCGAATAAGTTGATAGGTTAATCCTGAGGGTCATCAAATTCTAACGAAATATATATGAACCACTGCCCTTAGGAGGACCACCAGGTCAGGTAACTATTCAACCACAATTCTTCTTCAATAAGGAATCTGGATTAACTTTTGGCAGTGACAAAGTGAGTGAAAAATTGCCTTATCCATATCGCAAGCTCAAGCCGCTCGTTACCTAGACCTTTGGGCCTTGAAGAATTAGTTCCAATCTTTGTGGGTTGAAAGTGAACGTCGCGAATAGACATCAGTGTGTCCTATGGCACACTCACTGGTCTGTTTAGAAGAAAGGAATTCTAACAATCAACAAACACAGTGTGCCCTCTTGATCGTGAAGGCAGTCACCAGAATCGCAGATGCGAATTCTCAGTGTGATCATGTCGAAGGTGTTCAAAAAAATACGTATACAATAGACAAATTACCAAAGAAATATAATTTTCTTTCGCAGAGCGTTATACCAAGGAATACAAGATCAGGGAAAGATTTCAAAAATCTTCATCCAAATGATTATGAAGATCTGTTTCCCTACACAATATTCAAGAAAAGCTCAACCATCTGCCTAAGACAACAAACTCGTCTTATACACGGCAGTCAACATGTGGATAAGAAACCTGGTATTCAGGATTCGTATTGGAAGACTGTCAGCTCAGGTGATTGAAAGATATCAAACAAAGATCAACTTGAATGTTCCAGATTGGGATGCAGCCGACTATTACTTTCAAAGAAATCTATACGATTGTCCCAGAAGCCAAGAGACGTTGGCTATCAGAGACGGAAAATGATGCAAAGAAATGCTGGATGAGGCTGAATGATCTACACAAGTTTATGATGGGGACGTTTACAAGAGTCCATGGGAAAAGATTGGACCACATGTTTAATAAGATCGTTCATCAGTTCGAGTAGACAAGAAAAGAAGCAAAGACTTCATCACTGCGATCGAGAAAAGACTACAGATCAGGAGGATCTTTCAAAGTCTAGAAAGCTTTGTTGGAGGAAGAATAAGAGATATTGACTACAGGCTGATCAACAGAACAACATGACGACATCGTCGTTACAATAAAAAAGCTCAATTTTTTCTTATTGTGAATAATATACCTTGTACATTAGTAACTAGTTAATCTTTTGATGATTAAGTGTAGGAATAATTAATATCCCTCAACGATTGAGGGGGAGCAGTTATATGTTTCTTACACGACTTGCGAATTAAGGCCACACCTTTCTCCTAAATTTTATAATATATTTAAATCAATTGATAACCACATGTCAAATGTTTAAAATTTTTGATAAGGGAGAAAATGTGATTAAAATATGTGTAATAATAAACCGGTGATTTATTAGGACTCATATCTCCGCCCAAAACGTGCTAAACAATTCGAATCCGAAGCAAACACATTTTTGAGGGGGAAGCGTTTCTGAAAAATAAAAAAACACGACCGAGGTACTAAACACTTTGATATTTATATCATAAGTACCTTAATTGAATTTTCAATTGGTTTTATAGAAAGGAGAACTGTACCAAAAGACCGACCATGCATTTTACTTAATTAGAGTTATAAGGTTGGTAAGGTTAGGTACTATTCCCAATGATCCAGCCATAACCGGAGGGATCTGCTACCCAGGGACAAACTACAAGTTTATGTAGAAGTCCTTAGGTCTGACAATGTAACAGGAGTAAAGCAAATAAGGGAAAAGATGGCCGACTAAGGATTGGATCTAGTAAACTCAGGAATAAAACCCAACAAGGTTTTCTAGTCATGAAGTCTCGTGTAAGCACTGAAGGTTTGAAGAAATTAAAAAGAATTGTAAAAAGATAAATGGTGTTAAAAGAAAGAATTCCTCCATACACTTAGGCTGAAAACCGGGTCAATACAAATGTTTCTCAGAATCACTAAGAAGATTGCGTGACATTAGAAGCTCAACATCAATAGACCCAGTGGATGTCAATGCACAACCCTCCCTAGCCACTCATAATCTTTCAAAAGATTTCTGTTTCATTTCTCACGGAGACTAAACACGTTATCTATAGACTTTCTCACTCCGAGTTAGTTGATATTGAATATGTGGCATCCAGAGGCTCCAGCCCTCCTATTACTAGAAACCAAAAACGCACTATTTATCTAGAGCCAAGAGATCGTCAAATTAAATCTCGTTAGAGACACATATCCAATTCTCTTGTCATTAACACACTATGGAAACAAGTCTATCCTAAGAGTCCTATGCATTATCCTTGTGATATTGCCAAAAAAAAAAATAAAAAAAAAAAAAAGAATAACATCCGAGTATAACGATGGGTCTTCACAATGAATATGGAAAATCACTGCTAGAGCCAAATATCAAACAAGCTCTTGGTAGGTGACCTGTGCACTTCTACAAGAATCCAAACTTGTGTCAACTGGAAAGAAACGAGGGTGCGATTCGTGTGAATCAAACTTATTATCATATAAGAATTGAACGTTTATTGATCATTTGACAAACAATCAAAACTCTCAAATGTTACAAAATTCTTTCATAACAAACACTTAGACCTGTCTTTCACAATCAATTTTCCACATTAATTGCTAACTTGTTTCATTACAGGATATCTTCAACATGGAGCGAGATGGAGAATTCCTATCGACCTAAGATAACAAGTGAATAAACCGAATAGCTCAGAACACGACCTACACATTGTTATGATGTTATGAAAGACCTTCATCAGGTGTCAAATAAGCTTCCGCAAACTCTGATATCATGGTATTTTCTTCACAATGCACAAGATGGCGATCCATTATCAAGTAAGATTAAGATTATGTTTTGTGATGAATCTCAAGAAAGCTCAAGATCACAATCAAAGAACGATTCTAAGATGATACAAAAGATTCACTATCCCAAAAGTACAAGATAACAATTAAATGAGCTATGAGACTAAGTGAATAAGTTTTGTATTTTCAGAGGTGACCTCCCATAGGGGAAGATTGTTTGAGATATTAGAAAAAGATCTCGGTCACCCTTGTATATTTTACTACTGTTTTATTAAAGCTCGTAGTTAATAGTTAATAGTATGAATTTCGGTATTAAGTCGGAAATAAAACCCGGTAAATTTAAGAACTATATAACCTCTTCCAACTTTGGTAAAGAGGAAATCTAGTCATTTTATTCTTTTCTTAAAAAAACTACATTTTCTCTCACTAGAAAAACTCACTCATGTGTTTTCTCTTCTCTAGAAACTAGCCCAAGTCCCCAAGAATATCGCCCCCCTGTTAAGAATAATAATGATATACCACAGTTCTCTAGGGGAATAGGTTGAGAAGGCTTGATCACTGTCTAACAGAATTCTAGAGGTTAAGAGAAGATTATTTTTTGTATTTTTTATATTTTATGAAAGCAGGTATATCTATGGTTTGAGATAAGGTTCATTTAAACTATTAACTAATCTAAAATCTAATCTACTGGTGATAACTTTATGATAATTAAGTGTATTTACTTAATCATGCATTACTTATCAGATTGCTTCTCCTAATCCTGTTGCCTTGTCACACTTGTGATGATTTGTGTAAGTATTTCCTAGGTCATGAACAGATTACACGAACCTACCATCTATTTAATATTCTGTTAAGGCAACGCACAAGTAAGGTAGTATGAAGACTATTACAAGGCCTCTAAGAGTATATTAAATGCGTGTGAAATACCTTAATAGGGATCAAACATATAAGGGGGTAAGGTAGTATGAATACTGTTACCCGATGGTATCATTTCTATGCACTCGCATTTCCCTACACGTATCTATAGCGATACAAACAAAAGCTAGTTTTCTAAAGCCTAATGCGCACTTTCATCAACAAGAAGCAACAGTAATAGGATCTACAATCTGACTTTCATGCAATCATAAGCAAATACAAAGGAGGGTTTAGCCTAGCATGTTAAAGATAAAGCAAGAACATAGATCAATCACACAACACATAAGAAATATTAGAAAATGATTAATGAATAACACTTTTACTTGACTAAAACATGGATAAAAAGTAGTTACAATAGGGTTTGAGGCCCCAAAAATGATCTTTAAATCTGCTACAAAGATTAAGGGTCGTCTCCCTAATGTTATACAAAGTTACACACATAAAACCCTAAAATCAGTTTTGTATATATAGAGATATCGTTGCAATGGCGTCGTGTTGAAGTCCTGACTTCGTCGCTACGTGGATGATTCTAGATCCTCTTTAAGTCAGTCACGTCCTGACGCCGTCGCTAGATCTTTGATGCCTTCACGGGATAGATCACGACGGCGTCGCTTTATGCTTGTGACACTGTCTCCACACTATGTAAACAATACTTCTTCATGGATTTGGTGTAGGTCCGTAATCATGTCTGTTTCTTCTCTAAATGAGCCGAAGTCACATGTATTTCCTCCAAAAGCCATCCAAGTGCTAAAAACCTGAAAACAAACAAATTAAGGCACATAATCTGGCATATTGCATGATTTAAGGGTTATTATCCCGAAATAAGTGTATAAAAGACATCCTCATCCAACCTCATTAGAGAATTCCATGTCTGCACGAATAATGAAATATGTAGCAATCAGAATATTATTGTTATTAGAGTCATTTTTTAGAGGACCAAAACTTTTAGTGATATCCCTTAAATGGCCACCGAGCCTATTAAGAAAAAGACCACCATCGAGTGTCCCAACTGAAATCCGCATACGAAAATATAACACCCTGTGTTTTCCAATACATGACGACGTTAACAAATCCGCAATGTACCTTTTGAATTGTACACATGTTTGCTTGAAATTGTAAAAGTTAGGTTAAATCGCGCACGTCCAAAAATATAGCGTTTAATGTAAACGGGCATAAAAATCATCAAACGATTACAATCAGTCATAGTGTGATATAATTATTTTGATATATGAGTTATGGTTCGTTGCCTCAAGTTATTCTATTGGTGTACGTAAGTTTAAATGTGTTTTCACATAAATGTACATTTAAGAATAACCGGAAGCATGAAAATTTATCTACGCTTCAACAAATACCCTCGATTGTACCCAATACCTAAAGTTTTATTAAACTTATTAGCCAAGGAAAATGATACTCACAAACTTTTTACACTATGAATGAAGCATTATGCAAGAAAATGCAAGTAAACACATCCTTAAGTAATTTATAACAAGTGCAAGCTATAACGATTTTATTCATGTAAGTTAGTCAAGATAAAAAAAATAAAGTATATACTCCCTCCCATAACAAAAACATACGGCATACATGCATATGTATGCTAGGAAAATGAAATTTTTACATCTCTTGGTCAATGTACATCACTTGCATTTAAAACCTAGCCATACTATGTTTCTTATGACTTAAGACAAGAAAACCACTTTTCCTCCCAAGACCATGAAGACATGTCTTGGGACTAGCTATTGCAAACTTTATTGACCATTGAAACCTTATATAATATAGTATCATCATACAGTACCATACAAGCAAACACTAACCAAAAATCAAACTAGTACTGCCCTTTTGGCTCAATATATCGCCCACGGCTCCAAAGCAAATCCCCCTACCAAACCCATAGCAATTGTTTATACAACTTCCATACACAAAAACTTATACACATCCATTATAAAGCATTCTCAGTTATTTCCAAACATTGGCTAAGCATTTCCAAAGTGTTAAGCAAGTGAAAGAAAGCTAGGGTTGTGTTAAGAAAGCTAGGGGTTTTCTTTGTGTAAGCTTGGATTTTGTGGCAAACAAGGGTTTAGCACTGTGATAATCATCATACATCATCACAACAAAAGGTCTATTTAAACTCTTCTGATCATATAATTTCATTTATATGCATATGATTATTCTATTTAGCTTAATCACACCATTATGATCATTAACATGTTTTAAAAAAAATGAAGAAGTTTTTGTCATCATAATGTACAACATGTACATATCTATATGTTGTTGACATCATGTTAAAATGGTCACACAAGTGATTTTACAACTCTGTTAAACATGAAAATGATTATGTATTAATTTGGGTTTTCATAGTTTCATAATATGGTTTTTAAGTTTAAGAAAAACATAAACAAAGTTAAGATTAATTATGACTCATATTAATGTTACCTGAACAACTAAAATAAGTTACCTTGTAATAAAATACACTTGTACACACTTGGATATGTATAAAAAATGATTATTGACAAACCTAGTAAATTAAGGTTTACTTAAGAAAAGTTATGGTTTTAAAGTGTGGATTAATTGATTTGTTTAACATGGTAACTTGGACATATAGAGGACTACTATGACAAAGACACTTAATAATAGTGTATGATTTATATAATATATATATAAATGAGGACTTGTGGTAAAATACAAAAGTGGTAAAGTAAAAAGAAGAATATCAAAAATGGATTCACCAAACTCAAACAAACATTTCTGTTCCAAGATTTCGAATATTTACATATCCAATTTAAGTTTTATAAGATAAACATTTCACGTCGATTCCGAATAGGTAAGAAACTTGTTAAACTTATTAATAACGAAAAATTACGTTAAAAACGAGTTTATACGTTTAATAAACGAAGTCGTAAGTGGAATTTATATAAAAACATTTTATAAAAATCATAAACAGCAAGTGTTTGATATTTTTAACAAATAATAACATATTTTTAGGATTCCAAAATGATAAAGAAATCACAAATTAATCAATTAAAACGAACGAGTTATGAAATTTCGGAGTTTAACGACAATTAATACTTTAGATAAATACATATTTTATAAAAGTTCATTCAAGGACAAAAGTTTATATTTTTGTAAACCTCATAAATAATAAAGAAATTTCAAATACGAGAACGTCCACGAAAGAACTCACTAAAAACGTGCCATAAACCGAATAAAAATATCGACTTTCGGGTTTTAATACGACAACAATTACAAATTATATAAACACATGTCTTGTATGAACAGTAAAAATTATAACTGTTCATCATGGTGCAAAATTTCTATGAAAATGTCAAATAACTATAACCCTTCTTAATACTAAAATAAGACATAAGAAAAACGCGAGAACGGTTTTAAAACGCGAAAGTTTACGCCCAGATTTATTAAAAACGGTAAATAATAAACTTTTTAACATTGTTAACACAATTTAAACCAAAACCATTAGGTTGGAGATTGAGCTATATAGAATATTATTGGTTATTCAAAGTTACTATAATTACTAGGGAGGTTTCAATAATGAGGCAGTCCTACGGATGGCGAATCGACTGAGTTTATGATTTACTAATAAAGTTCCTAAACTCCTCGTACTCAACGTCATGACCTCTTTAATTATGATAGCCCAACAAAGTTACGGATATTGTAAAAACTATGATTAATTAATTTTATTGATTAAAGTACTTCGTTACTTTATACACCTTAATTAAATTAGGATGCATATTGATCAATTCGCGAGGCGCGTTATTTGTGTATACACTTGGTATTTGTCTCACTCAAAGTGAGGTTCATAGCCCACGTTTCTACATGCTTTAAGTTTTTTTAACAAAGTTTTAGGGTGGAAAACATGCAAATCTTTACATTGGACACAAAGTTTTGAAGTCTTCATGTTATGATACGTGTTGCCTAAGTAGCGATTAAACCATATCTGAGCCCATAATCATGAACGTCAATGCGGGATCGTAGAGCGCGAATGTTTATTAAAATCAATATGTGGTTTGACAACCACCGTTCGGTGATTAGCTATCACTTGACAAACGAACGTATACAAGATCGAATAAGGAAGTTGTGGGTTAGAACATCACCACGTCAATGTAGGCTAATAAATTTGGTATTCAAACACGCCAAGCTCATTGTCATAGCTTAGAGCAACGAAATTACATTATATGATGTCTGCAGTCTGTTTGCATTAACATAGCCCTAGGGAAATCTTGTGGTCCTACAATTATAGTGAATATATCAAACCTATGAATTCACCAACATATATGATAGACGTTTTAAAGCAATGTTTTTTCAGGGATCAATAAGTCAAGAGTACAAGAGATAACAATGTTTTTTGATTGGGATATCATGCAATAAAGATTTTGTCGCAATACATTTTGTATAACTATGGGCTAGAAATCTTTGTACTTTGAACAAGTGAACACGGTTAAGCTTACGGGGCATATTTTAACAATTACTTTGTTAAAGCCAAAGTATCCTTTTCAAACACATTTTTGGTCCGATCTATATATACTCTTTGAGTTATGATCTGAGAAAGTAAACACGCCCCGGAACCCTTCTTTACCGCAGCGACCTCAATGTTTGAGGTGTTACAAATAGGTATCAGAGCCAAGGTTATAGAGAACCAGGTCCAATGTTTTGCTGGACTATAACCGTTTTTTTAAAGTTTGTTTTTAATAAAACAAAGGATTAGCACGGGGACATACATAAAGTGCATAGACATTCATGAGCAATACAAACTACGTTGTTGCATTAGTTGGTTGGGACGAGATGCATTCAAAATGATGATACATGTTATAATTATAAATGTAATACTATAAAAGTCTAATTTAAATACTAATATAAGCTATTTTGAATTTTTAGATTCAGTCATGTTAGATTCGGATGAATCGGGGGTTACACACACGGAGATTTCCAGTCCATTTGAGATCCTATCGAAAAAAAAAAACCATTAAGGATCACCACAGAGCCGAGTGATCACGAGTATACTTAGCTACCTTAAATGCCAGAAGGAGCCCATACTTGGAGGCCAGCTCTTCATGCCCCACCCTCTTCTAGATTACATGCCTGGTCCAGAGGAGCCAAAGCTATGCGACCACCCTCACCATAATTATTTTCCAGGTCCGAAGCATGCTGAGGATGAGATCTGTAGCAGAGGACCAAGCCGAATGCTGAGGATGCCTCACCCATTGCACTATCACCTGATTATGTGCCGGAGTCTGATCCTGAGGCAGACCCGAGGAGGATGACGATGAGGACCCTGGATGAGTGATCCTAACGACAATCCCAGCTTTGACTTTGAAGAGTGAATGACGGATATAATGAGAAGGACATTTAGGAGGATGATGATGCTGATATGACAACGATGCCCGATGAGGAGGATGAGGATGACGAGATGGATGTTGAGATTGACGAGGAGGCGGAGGAGGAGCACCTAGCTCCTGCCTACCCAGTAGTTGTTGCTTAACCGATCAACGTATGCTACTGCCTTCCTTCTGCAAAGAACTGATCCGTTTGAGACTGATGAGTCGGCGTGCCACACCACCATCCTCACCCTGGCATAATCATAAGACACCAGGATTACTATTTCCAGAGCCATTAACCTTACCAGCATGGTCCTGAATCTGAGGTTGCCAGACTGCTTGCTATATCTCCCCCACCAGCATCACACTATCCAAGGTCTTTCATCACACCCATATTCCATTCATACTATCACCACCTCACCTGTGTTGACAACCCCACCTCCTAGTCCCTATTCGTTCATTTAGGCTATCGAGCTGCCACGATTCGGATGAGAGCTGAGGCTGCAGCTACTTCCCATTCACTACCATTACCACTACCCTTCATACTCTCCCCCACCAGACCAGATGCACCACCACCCTTGCCTACATCAGCTCCTACTTCATTCCCACCACTATTACTACCCTCTGACAGTCTAGATAGGAGACCCGATGTTTAACCTACCACCTCGGATGGGTTAGGTATCCTCAATGTCCCATAGTATGAGGTAGGAGATAGCTCCGCCGCGGCTGCTTGCTAGGACACCACTAGAAGGTTTTAGGGCCGATATAATGGTTTTGGTTGCCAACTATGGACAGGAGAAAAGCGAAACCCAGAGAGATACGATTGATATGGGATCACGGCGTCCTGGGATGAATTGTTGAGACCTTACAGGGAGCCCCCAGTTAGTACCGATACAGAGTTGGGTTGCGCACACATGAGAGAGTTTGAGTCTATGGTTAGGCGAGATACAGATGAGATCTACACGAGGTTAGATGACGAGCAGGTACAAAAAAGAGACAGCAATTTGGCCGAGATCGTGTCAATATGCTGTATAGAGATGAGACTAGTACTCATGCACATACACCGACAGCTCATGGAGACTGAAGGCTGGGATGTCTAGAGAGGCTTGGAGACGAGCTATGGATTCTAGCGATCTTGCATCATAGAGAGTTAATTTCCCTACGCACCACATTCATCACAGATGTCAGAGATCACAGAGTTAAAGTCAGGCGCACCAAGGAGACAATAGAGCGATTTCTGATTTGCTAAGAGATCAGCTGCAGGAGGCGTAGGAGATATAGAGTTGAGAGCTGCTGATCGCACTCGACAGCAGCAGATTATTCAGACCTTGACTGCTATACAGACACTACAGAGAGAGATGAATCCCACTTCACAGGGACTGTTCACCTCAACAACTGCAAGGGGCAGGTGACACCTTACAGGTACAGGTGATGACATTACAGGGTCATTACTGCATACAGGGACAGCAGGGGACCCTCTTGGGGTCCCTGCACAGCCGGAGCTCCAAGGAGGCTGGTAGCTGTTCTTAGATTGAGACTTTAATATGGCTAGTTGTATATGTAAATGAACCTACTAATAATAAGGGGTAATCTCGCTAGAAAGGCTTTAGGTTTATATGCTTAACTTGTAACCTAAACATTATGATCTTTTGTATCAAAACCAATCATGTTTGTTTTCGCATGTTATATATATTTTAAATTGTGAGGTATGTCAAGTCTAAAATCGAATTTGTGGTGAATGAAAATGTCTGATTTGGTATATCATTTATTGATTACAAAATTTAGTCTTGTACATTTCACTGTGTGATGTGATTTCTCACTTTATTTATATCATGATATGTTCATGTCAAAGGTTTAAGATTTTATGAAATTCTAACGAGTTATTTGTATTTTCCTGTGATTAAAGAAATGCACAAAGCAGCTACAAGATCAACACCGGTCACAACAACAACATACCCAACAGCAACACAACCACTACTGTCACTAAATCCTAACTCCAAGCATGATCAATCAAGTTGTCCAGATGCCGCTGGCCGCGACGTGACGCAACCAGAATGGTACTGAAAGCCATTCTTCGGGAACGGTTGTCTTGGTATCCTGTACTCGTTGCTATAGAATGCACATTACAGGATTTCAAAATGAAGTACAAACCTCTAGTATTTAAGGGCAACAGAGGGAGTGGCTTAGTTAACCCAATGGTTTGAAAGAATGGAGACTGTCTTCACATAAGCAACAAGCTTCGGTAGGAAAGCCAGATCCAAATATGCTACATTTAACCGACGTTTTTAGCAGGTGATCTAAACAAGGTGGAATTCCCACTCTTATGACTGTTACTCAAGATGATTGCATACTCGATGACTTGGAGTATATCTGAAGAAGAAAAAAGACAGACAATTATGTCCCACAAAACGAAATGAAAAGCTTGAGCTGAGATGTGGAACTTGAAGGTAATAGGTACTGATGTTGTTCCAAGTACAACCAACTTTTCAAAGCGTAGCACCAACTGTGTGTTAGAATGTTCCCCGAGGAGGCAGATAAAAATTGAAAGGTATTCGGTGATAGCCCGAACATATCCATGGAAACATCGTGGCCTATCCAAAGTACTTGGCAGTGTAAAGGCATCAAAATCAAAGACCATGCAAGAAGTTATTGAGTTTACAACTGAGTTGATGGAGGATAAAACCCATGCCTACGCTGAACGTCAGGCAGAAAGGAAAAGAAAGAATGATGATCTTTCCAAGAATAATCAAAACCAACAGAATAAGAGGCAGAACACAGGTCAGGCCTACACCGCAGGGAATAGTGACAGGAAACCATACGCTGGGTCTAAACCTCTGTGTTCCAAGTGTAATTACAATCATGAAGGTCCTTGTCCACCCAAGTGCAGTAACTGCAAGAGGGTTGGCCATGCGACCAAGGACTGTAGAATCCGGCCTGCCAATAACAACAACAACAACAACCGTAACAACAACAACAATAATCAGCAGGGCAATGGTTGCTTTGAGTGCGGAGCTCAAGGACATTTTAAAAGAAACTGCCCGAGACTGAGAAACAATGACCGTGGTAATCAAGCTGGGAATGACAGGGCTCCAGCGAAGGTGTATGTGGTTGGAAATGCGGGGGCAAACCCAGACAACGTCGTTGCGGGTACGTTCCTTCTAAACAACCGCTATGCTTATATCTTATTTGATACGGGTGCCGATCGAAGTTTTGTGTCTACTACATTTAGCTCCCAAATTGACATCACGCCATCTACCCTAGATCACTATTATGATGTCGAAGTAGCTGACGAGAGGATAATTGGGCTGAACACTATACTTAAGGGTTGCACATTAAACTTCCTAAACCACCAATTCAACATAAACTTAATGCCTATAGAACTTGGTAGTTTTGATGCTATAATCGGTATGGATTGGTTGGCGAAGTACCAAGCGGTCATTGTGTGTGCCGAGAAGATTGTTTGCATCCCCTGGAAAAATACAACCTTAATCATACACGGTGATGGGAGTCACCAGGGAAATGTGACACGATTAAACATCATTTCGTGCACTAAAACGCAGAAGTACATGGAAAGAGGATTTCCAATCTTTTTGGCACATGTCACTGCAAAAGAGGTTGAAGACAAGTCGGAGAAGAAGCGACTTGAGGACGTGCCAATAGTTTAAGACTTTCCCGAAGTACGTCTGAGAACTTGCCGGGTCACTTCCACCTCCAGACTACGTACAAGTTTGGAGTTCTAGAATCATGGCTCTCAGAGATAGAGATGCCCTCCACACTGCACTGTCCCCCCCCCCCCCCCCCCCGCCCCGCCTCTGCCTACTAGACCCCGTCATTATTTAACAAAGTAGCTGCTACCGCTATAGTAAGCATATGGGCTTACCTATCATATCTCGACTTGGTCGCCGTACGATATCAGTTGCGACGAATCCAGATTACGCACGTAATCGCAATACGCCATAACAGTGTGAGAACAACATGTCGCATAAAGTAGACACAATGTAAATGAGCTAGAAGCCCGAATAAAGCGTCTTCTTAAGACCCAGTTCCTCAACCTGTGGGCGAGCTACGATCTAGTTAGTCGAAGAAACGTCGAGATCATCGCGCCCGGCTGTCGCATTGAGTATCGGGATATCTGATAAAACTAACACGTAAAGAACGTTATCCCGACTCTACATAGAATGGATGATCTCGTTTTGATCAGCAGCTCAAGGGTCCGATGTATATCACACGCTCGTTAAATCGAACCTAGGTCAGGCTTATGCACCATCCCCCGCGAGGGTTCCGAGAAGAAGACATTCCGAAGACTGCCTTCAGAATCGTTATGGCCCATTCGAACTTCACAAGTTATGCGTTTGGTTTGTCGCAAAGCCACTGCCGTATTCCATGGTTTTATGTATCGGGCTATGCAAACCTTATCTGGACTAAATTCGTAATTGTCTTGTATGACATATTTTGTATCTATTCTAAGAATCAGCAAGAACACGAAAGCATCTGAAGATAATAGATTGAGTTGTTCTAAAGAAAGAGGAGTTGTGTGCCGAATTTTCGCCAAATGTGAATTTTAGTTCCAAAAAGTACAGTTACTCGGTTATCGTCGGTCTTTTTTTTTGATAGTGAAGGAATTCATGTGGATCAGCCTAAGATTGAATCATTAAAAGATTGGACATCTCCTAAGACACCAACGGAGATTCATCCAATTTTTAGGTCTTGCTTGTGGCTACTATCGAAGATTCATTGAATGGTTTCAAAGGATCGCAAAAACCATGACTAAGCGTTAATCAAAGATGGTCAGTTTGAGTGGGGCGATAAAGCAAGAAGCCAGTTTTTGCATATTGTTGAAGCTAAAAGTGTGCCAGTGCACAATCCTTGCTTACTTGAGGAAGCGAAGATTTCATCGCATACTGCGATGCTTCGAAGAAGGGTTTGGGCGCTGTATTGATGCAGAGAGAAAAGGTGATTTCTTATGCATCACGCCAGCTAAAAATTCATAAGAAGAACTATACAACTCATGATTTAGAACTTGGAGCAGTAGTGTTCGCTCTCAAGATCTGGAGACATTATTTATATGGAACTAAGTGTACGGTGTTCACCGATCACAAGAGTTTGCAACATATTTTAGATCAAAAAGAGTTGAACATGAGGGAAAGCAAATGTCGTTGCTAAGTGATTATGATTGCGATATTCGTTATCACCCAGGGAAAGCAAATGTCGTTGCTGATGCTTTGAGCAGGAAAGAACGAGAACCACCGTTAAGAGTTCAAGCCTTAGTCATGACTATTAGCTTGGATCTTCCCAAACAGATCTTAAATGCTCAGACTAAAGTGCGAAAACCAGAGAACATTAAGAGTGAAGACGTTGGGGGAATGTTGATTGAAAATAATAAATTTCCAGAAGCGATTAGAGAACAAAAGTGGAGCCACATGCTGGATGGAACCCTGTGCTCATTGGCTGGAGCTGGTTACCTTGTTATGGCGATTTGCAGATGTGATCATGCACGGGAATCCCACAAATCAATATATACTCATCTATTCATTCGGGTTCCGACAACATGTACCAAGACATGAAGAAGCTATATTGGTGGCCCAACATGAAAGCCGACATAGCCACTTATGTCAGCAAGTGTTTGACTTGTGCTAAGGTCAAGGCCGAACATCAAAGGCCATCAGGATTGTTGACAACCTTAAGGCGGGATAGCCTGAATTGGAAAGTGGGACAACATCACCATGGATTTTATCACGAAGCTTCCTAAGACGTCTCAAGGCTACGACACCATTTGGGTGATTGTTGACCGACTCACTAAGTCTGCGATCACCGATGAGAGAGACCGATCTCTTGATAACTTGCAGATCTTTACATAAAGGAGTGTGGTCACTGAAGACATGGAATATCCTGTTTCAATCATTTGTGTGCATGACCCGAGATTCGCATCTAATTTCTGGAGGTCACTTCAGAACGCTTTGGGTACTAATTTGAAATGAGTACGGCGTTCCATCCACAAACATACAGCAAAGCGAGAGGACCATTTCAAATACTCTCAGAGGAATATGCTGCATGCTTGTGCAAATTGTCTTTGGAGAAGGGTTGGCGTTAAGCCATTTTCCATTTAGTCGAGTTATCAGTATGACAATGGCTATCACGCCAGCATCAAGGCCGCACCATTTGAAGCACTTTATGGTCAAAAGTGTCGTTCACCTGTTTGTTAGACTGAAGTTGGAGAAGCTCAAATCCTTGGTCCAGAACTAATTCAAGAGACCACTGAGAAAATCATCCAGATCAAGCAAAGGATGCAAGCCGCTCGTGATTGACAAAAGAGTTACGCGATCTGAACGCTGTAAATCCAATAGAAATCCAAGTCGTGGGATAAGTTTTATTGTAAAGTTTCACCTTGGAAAGGGGTCGTACGTTTTGGCAAACGGGGGAAGTTAAACCCTAGGTATGTTGGACCTTTCAAGGTGTTAGAAAAGGTTGGAGAGGTTGCTTACAAGCTCGAGCTTCCTGAAGAGCTGAGCAGAGTTCATAATACATTTCATGTATCCAACCTGAAAAAGTGTCATGCCGACGAACCATTAGCCGTTCCGTTGGATGGACTTCATCTTGATGACAAGCTTCATTTTGTTGAGGAACCGGTAGAAATAGTGGGCCGTGAAGTTAAACGGTTGAAGCGAAGCCGGATCCCATTAGTCAAGGTTCGATGGAACTCCAAGAGAGGTCCTGAGTTCACATGGGAACGTGAAGACCAATTCAAGAAGAAATATCCACACCTCTTCACCAAGACCACACCGTCGTCAAGCGCTGCATCGTAAGCCTTGAGGACAAGGCTCGTTTAACGGGGGAAGTCTATAACACCCGGTGTTTTCAAGTCTATTGAGGCGTGTCGTCGAGTCAACGATATATTATTCGAGTTAGTATTGTACGCGTTGTGTTTTAATAGTTCATGATTAGTGTAAAAATCGCACGTAAGCTAAAATTAGCGTGTCTAATGTGAATCAGGGCAAACATAAACAATTAAACTGGTATCTCCAATCACAGTGCAAGGCCGTTTAAGTAATCTATCCTCGTTCGAGAATAATTATTAACTTTGTGTCATTTCCTATTTTTATCTGGATATGTAAAGTGCTTTGTACCTTTGCGATATATTGGTTTAGGCACGTCCCAGGAACCACGATAACGAGTTTCTACGCTTCAACAAAATCCCACATTATACCCAATATATAAAAAATTACTTAACAAACATCTCATATATGCCTTTCTTTTTTGCGAAATTATGGCCAATTGATATCAAAGATATTAAGGGATAAGACTTCACCTTTTGACTGTCAATGTACAATCTTCACATTCTTGAACCTAGCCATGCCTTGTTGCTCAGAGTAGTGATAAAAGACCAAGACTAGTAGACCATGATCCTATCCTCTAAAGACCTTACTCATGCTTCCTTTTACTTAAACGCTACTATCTAATATATACATGATCATACATATGATAAATAAACACCTGACATTGCATAATTACACTCTGGTAAAAGAAAATTTTCTTATCTCTCTTCTCTCTTTGCAGCACGGCTTCAAACACCACTATTATAAACATAAACCATACTAAATTTTATTCAACCTTCCCCTTCTATACACATCTGCATCCTTAAGACATTCTAAGTGTTTCCAACGCATTGTCTAACCTTGTTTCAAGTATTAATCAAGAAAGGAATGAGCTATAGAGCGGTTTTAGTAAAACTAGATATAGGGTTCTTCTTGCGTACGCTTTGGTTTTGATGGCTCAAACAAGGTTTATACACTTGAGTTATCATCATCTTCACACTTACTAAGAGTCTACTTCGATAACTCGTTTATGTTCTTACAATTTTCAATTTAATTATGCATATGTTTAACTTCTTTATAGCGTTAAAACTCCATTTAGGATTTTTAACATGTGTAATAAAGGAATTTTTATTTGTTGTCATCATATGTACACTGATTATATATCTCTTATGATGTTAATGACATCATGTTAATAATGTCACGCATATAGTATTTATATCAATTACAATCTAATTAAGCTAAAAAGTGTTGAGATGCTTAATTGGGTTTTCCAAATAGTTTTCCTTTAATATGTTTCAAGTAAAAGAGAAATACAAGTGAATGTTAAGGTTAAGCTATGGACTATGGTAAGGATATATGATCATTAATTAAGGATTATACCTCATGATGGAGCTAGACTTGTTACTTCATGGTTATTATGTAAAAGTATTAAGAGGCTGAAAACACAAAAAACTAGGTCAAAAATGGACTTGCTGTTATGTAAAATTATGTCAAAGTGTTATAAAAATATACTTATTTTATGTTTTTATAAGATAATACATATCCGACGATTCCGAAGAAGTAAGATAACCTTGTCAAACGGATAAAATACTGAGAAATAGTTATGGTTAAAAACAAGTTATAACAATAGTAATAGGATTATAAAAGTATGCGTTATAAAAAGCTATTCAAACTGCGTAAAGTTTTGATTTTTTTAATAAATAATATTTTTTTTCAGGATTCCAAAATGAAAGAATCGTAATTTTTCGCAATTAAAAACGAATGAGTATGATCATTTCGCGAGATTTACGACAGATTAATAACTTGTTATAAACTAATTTTTATAAAGACGTTACTATTCATGGAGAAAGAGTTATATTTTTGTAAACCTCATAAAATTATAGAACTTTGCCAAAAACGAGAACGTCTCTCTTCTCTCATCTGTGTGTGATCGTTATAAATCGAGCTATTAAGAATAAAGTAGGACATGTACATGTTTTGTACGTCCAACGAATACATTGAATGAAGTAGACGACTGATGTGACAGTAAAGTTACTGTCACCAGAGGGGCAAATATCGAAATGTCAAATTTAATAACTTGTCCTAATAGAAAAGATGGGCATAAGTAACGTCCAATAATCGGGCTTAAACGAAATGTTATGCTAGTTATACTAAAACGGTAATTTCTAAACGTTTTATACTTCTTCTATAATGTAATTTACAAAACGATTAGTGGTGACTTGAACTATATAGAATTATTGTGGTTATTAAGTAGTATATTATTAGGGGAGTTTAATATTGCAGGCCTATTCGGATGGCGTTTCGTACGAGTTGTTGGATTACCGATTTAAAGTGTCCTAACTCTCGATCGTACATGTCATGGACCTCTTTAATTCATGATACGCAACCGAACCGATTGTAGATTGTAACAACTATAAGATTATATTCAAGTTACTCGCGTACTTATACGACCTATGATAATTTAGGTAGATTCGATCTTTTACGTGATGCTTTATCTGCACGAGTATTTAGATTACGCTAGTACTCAACGGTGAGTTCATAGCCCCAATTTTTTACGATTTTTGTAATGATTTATTAATTATGGGTAGTGAAACATGCTTTTTTTGTTTTTTGTTAGTACTTTATAAATGGGACGCAAGTATGTGATTACATGTTTAGCCTAAGTGCGAAACCCAAGTCTAAGACTCATTATCATGAACTGTCAATTGCATAATGTTAGTTCAAGGGAGAATTACATTATCTAAGTGAGCAGTGAATGTTATATAATAGAATCTCATTTTCGGTTAAACGACCTCCTGTTCGGAGTGACTAGCTATCACCAGGACACGAACGTTATAGCATGTCGAAATTTTAGATGTTTCGGGTTAAAAACATCATAGCGAGGCTGAGTAGAGCATTATTTTGCGAATCAAGAATGTCGTGCTTCCAGTGTCATGAGCTTAGTGTAAATGTGAATCTAGTTTTGTGAATGCTGCATAGTGTTGCATTGATCACCGGGATAAATGTCTTGCGGTCCTGCAATTATGAATTATCCAAACATCTATAAAGAATATACACCAAATAGAGTGTATTGTTGAATGGAGACCTCCTTTTGAACAACCACATGATTTATTGTACAAAGCTCCACAAGACGAACATTCCATAATCGTGAAGAGGGGATTCAAACGATAATCGAGTGACGCCATAAGAATTAAAAATAGAGGGATAAGAAGAAGAATTAAATGGCAAAGAGGTTAAAGGAGATTATTTTTGGATTTTCGAGTTTTTTAAACATCATATTTCATTAACGGACAAAACGAGATTGAATAACTTAAACCGATAATCAACTTGCTTCACGGTAGCTCTTTAAAAGAAAAACGCACAAAGGAGCGGAGGAGTAGGAAAGCGCGGAGCTATTAAAAACCTTTCTCCTTTAGGGTCGTAGTTCCTCGGAACAACCTTCCTTATACCCCTCTTATAGTTTGTTAATCTCTTAAAGGTGAGCCGTATTTCACAAGTGACACAAAGGCACGTTTTAAATCTTTTGTTCGGGAACTTATTATGATAATGCTTCAGTTGAAAGCATTATATTGATGATGATTTTTATTTGTTTTTATAGACAATGTTTTTATATTTTTGATTTTTTAAAATAATAAGAAGAAAATATTCACAAACGAGAATGATAACTTCACGAGGAAGGTTCTTCAAGTCACTAATCGTCAAACCGTAACGAGATTGTCACAACACACCTCCCCGGCAACGGCGCCAAAATGATAATCAACTTTTTTAGGGTTAATTATATCAAATATATAGTATAGTATTACCGGAAGTATCGGTTTCTCACTCCGTTACCCACAAAGTTTAAAACTGGACCCAGGTCGTTTATCCCTGACGAGGCGTGAAATTGACGGTTACGTTATTGGTTTGACAATTAGATGCTTGAATGAAAGAAAAGGATTTGATTTGGGTTTTTCTAAATCTATGGGAAATTATAAAAATTTAAACTAAGGAATGCTTAAAACTACGGGGAAATCATAAAAAGGCATGGAATTTAAACCTAATTCTACGGGAAAGCAATAAAGGCAAGGAAATTACCTAAAATTCTACGGGAAACATAAATAAAGGCTTAAAAGGAAAACCTAAGTCTACGGGAGCATTATTATAAAGGCAATTTGGCGTAAATCACAAAAACGAGAACGAAAATTAAAAACGAACGTGACTAAAAACCTAAAACATGAAATATTAATCCTAAAGTGATTTTTTTTACTTTTCCTAATATTAATTGACTAAAAAGTAAGAATAAAGAAAACTAGAACGAAAACGAAGTTAAATTAAGTTCAAAAACGCGAAAACGAGAACCGGGACCGAAACTCATTCTTTAAAAATTAAAATTTTGCAAAAATGACCCTACGAATGTTTTTCTATTTTTCCTAAGTGAAAAATGATAAAATAAAATTTTCTAAAAAAGAAAAAATTTTGATTTTTATTTAATTTATTATAATTAAAAAACAGTTTAAAAGAAAATATATGATAAAAAATATCAAACGATTATGAAAAATTTTGA
>BQNB010010906.1:37429-77968 GCA_026074375.1 Tanacetum coccineum
ACGAATGCCTTTGATTGTTGTAGGAGTGTTTGGGACAATCACTTATGAAATGATTTGGATCACCGCACTTGAAGCACCTACAATCGTCTTTCTCCTTTTTGTCTTCCTTTATCTTTTAGAAGTTCTTTTTGTTGTCATGAGGTTGGTGGACAAACTTTCATCTTCTTCTAAAAGTAGCTTCTTTGAAATCTTATGTGAAGTTTAACAAAATTAAAGTTTGGTTAATAATCTAAATGAGTATGAAATGCAAGGAGTTAAAAGTTAGAAATATAGAACCAAGACACAAGCGTTTATAGTGGTTCGGCTATAAGGACACCTTCCTTACCCTACTTCACTCCCCGAGTCACCTACTTGAGAGTTAGTAAACACTATTCACCAAACTCCTTTAACTAGCGGAGAAGCCTCACAACATTGCTTGCACCTTTTAATGGTACAAAGCTAAATACCTGATTCTTCTCAAAGTAGAATGACACCAATATCACTACACTTGGTTTACAAATGATGATGAATAAAACTATAACTATTATATGATGTATAAGAATCGGAAATATGATCTTGTTAATGCAATGGAGATGCGAAGCAAGATACTCGAAACTTGATCGTCTTAAAGGGGTGTTTGGAAATTTCTTCTTTGAAGAGAATTACCAAAAAATGCTAAAAGAAACTAAACAAGAACTCTAGAGAAGAGAATGATCAGTAGATTAGAGAGATTAGTATGAGAAAATGGGTGAGAAAAACATGAGAATTGGCTTGGTATTTATAGGCCTAAACTACATCGTAGCCCGGTTATGCTAGTTCCATTGCAGAATGGAACTGGCCAGTATAACCCAAGAGAACCGGCAAGTACTGTATCCTGGTTCTTTGGTTTGGATAGAATTGGTTGTGTTAGGTAATGGAACCAGCTTCATGACATAAAATTCGAATTTTAGATTGCCAAATCTTGAAAGATTATATGTAATCTTGGTGGATTACCCCTAGGAATGGTAGGGTTTAATATATGTTCATCAATGATTGTAACACTGAAGGTTCATTTACAAGTTTATGTAAAAAAAATAATTCTAAGTTACTAAAAATGGAAAGGTATACATTTTATGAAATTGTGTGATTTAGGTAGTTTACATAATATGGTTTTATGAGTTGTTATCAACAAAACATAGCAAGATCGTAAAATAGAAATAAACTTTTTTATCGGTTTATTTGTATTAACATATTCTATCATAAGCTTGGAAAGGATACACATCTCCACCATAAAAGCTAAGGAGTAACAAGTCTAAAAAGGTAAATTAGGTTAAATGATAAGGATTAAGGGTTGATGATTCTTTCTAATCTTTATCAATACCAATATTCTAGAAAAGGCAAGAAAACCACAAATGCACGCCCAAATCTATGACCGCGACACTGGTGATTGCTCACTCCTTAACTTGAATAAACTAAAGATTATGACTAGTAATCTTCACCAATAGTAGTGAACCAACAAGGGCGACAAAACCATACATACACAGTCAAATCCATGAATGAGACATATGTGATTGCTCACTGTCACACCCCCAGACGGGGCCTGGACGGAATACGTGTCCGGAGGCGTGACTTTATTAAGCATCTCAAGTACAAAGCGTAAAGAACGACCTCTAAGGATATGTTTTAAAAATAAACACCGTTGCAAAGTTTTAAAATAATAATAATAAGTTTTACATTAATTAAATTTAAAAGATTCAAAGTTAAAATGAGGAAGCTTAAATAAGTTCAACAACGGTATTTAAAGACAAAATAATCTCTGGTAAACCGGTAACAGGCAAATAGACCTTCACATAAGTCAAGTCGAACAGCATCCATGCTAAGCACCTAAGAAAAAGACAAGCTTAAATTTCAACAATAAAATTTGAGTGGAAAGCATAGGTGTTAGTTCAAAGGATATTTAACAGTGGACCCCAAGATATCAAAACCGAATGCGACAGATTATAACCAGAAACAACTTCACAAAAAAGGTATTTACTTGCGCTAAGCTCATGACCACCGAAGCAAATTACGTTATAAGCATAATATAAATTTGGCTAGGTTGAAACAAGCCCCCGATGGTAACTAAAGACCAATACAACCTTCTAAGTTTTGACATGGTATATTATCCTTATTCGCTTTCCACTCGGGAGACCCGCGTGGGTAGAGAGCGCAACATCACCCGGATAGGGAAAATTAGTCCCAATAATCTAATTATATCACTTCTCGCTCCCTCGACGCGGTCCCGCAGTTAAGAGATTGACGGTTCATGAAAGTGGTGGTAGTAGTGGACTAAACGCTACTTAGGCAACATCGTAAACAGTGAACAAATCTCACGCAAATACTTGTGTTCCAGTTTTTAAAAAAAGCAAGCAATTGTTTCTCACGCCAAGTTATAAAACAATTATTCAAAATGAGTAAAAGAGTGTGGGCTATGAACACACCTAATACAGTAGTGGATCAAGTTAAAATGAATCCACACGTTTCTAGCGACAACCTAACAGACAAGTCTTGTCGTGTTAAGAATGATGTACAACGAATAACCGCTTAACCTTAAGAAGATGATCATCCGAGCATTAGAAGACACGGCGTATCCCTATATAAAACTTACATTCGTAAAGTTACTAAGTTTTTGAGAAGTCTCGACACTATCAAAACATCTTTATAAAACAATTTCGTCTTTTTAGTGTTGATATCGTGCTTTTAGTGTATTTTCGTCTTATAGTACATTTCATCTTTTAGTGTAATTTTCGTCCTTTGTAGTTGTATTTCGTAATTTTAGTGTATTTTTGTCTTTTTAGTGTATTTGTCTTTTAAGTTATTTCGTCATTTAGTGCATTGATCGTATTTTAGTGTATTTCATCTTTTAGGGTTATTTCGACTTTTTAGTGTATTTCGTCTTTTTAGTGGTATTTCATCTTATAGTGTATTTGTCCTTTTAGTTCATATCATCTTTTAGTGTATTTCATCTTTTAGTAAATTTCGTCTTTTAGTGACCCGACCCATCACATGTTGACTCTAATAACTAAAGAATGGTTCGGCCCAAACCTAAACTCGGCACTTACGTTTTTCTACATTTTATCATAATTAGTATAATAAAAGTTTATTTCGACGCTTTTATAAAGTTTACGAAATTTCGGCATGACCTTTCTAAAAATATCGACTTTCCATTTTTATCAACCTCGACTCGTGAAAATATCTGTTTTACAAGGTACATCTTTTATTGACTCGAAAGACTATCCGATCTATTTTCGACAACACCTCAAATATCGCAACAAATCCGTTCTAAACCTAAACCTCTTCGACATTCAATTTACGCTTACAACAAATCCAACATCTAACTTAATCTCTTCGCCAACAATATTTAAACTTAATATACGATAAATCTTAAATAAACGATATAGCCGTAATAATAGCAATATATATATCAACATAATCACAATGAACTTTTAAATGCAAAAGTACAACTACTTTTTATTTTCTTCCATTTATAAACAAAATATTAAACTTTGAGACTTGTAGTTTTATAGAAAACTAGATAATGATTTTCACAACGATCCGCTTTGTACACCTTGTTCGGGATGATCATACGAATGCAAAAGTACAACTTATTTATGAAAAGTAAAGATGACTTACAAAGAAACACGACGAAAGGTGGATTAGAAATCAAAAACAACCCAAACGTTGTTTTACAAATTACCCGGATGAACTAACAATCAACACGAACAATATATCTTCAAGTGGATGATCAAAGATTAAAAACAAATAGGTTTGTGTGTGCTTGGTGTTTCGGCAAAGAGAGGGAAAAGAAAGAAAGAGTAGTGTGTGTTATGAATGAACAAATGGAGATGATATGGATTATATACCAAAATGTTTACTTCACACACTACTAGTGTGTGTGTGTGTACCGAAATCAAGACAAAGAGCCCAAAGGGGACCAAAATGATCCTCAAATGAGAGCTTAGCAAGGACATGGTGCAAGCCATTTTGTAGGAGGTTGGTTTGACTTGTTAACTTGTAGCAAAATTCAAAAAAATGAATCCTATGCATGCATGTATGTGTAACCGGTTGTGTATAGGCCAAAGGGGGGACCAAAAATATTTTTCCCACTTTCTAGGATCACTAGTGCTCTTTTGTGAATTAATTTCCAAGGTATAGCATGCATATGTATAGATTAAAAACGCGTATCACGTAAACAACGAATCGGGTAACGGCATCACGAAAAATTACAAAATTTTAAATATTGCTTTAAATCATAAAAACGCGGCTATTGCCAAAATACTACAACATTTGGTGTCTCGGTTCGCTCCCGGAGACGATTCTCAGATAATAACGAAACAACTTTCCGGTTAAACGGAAAAGCTTAACGATACATTTAAAAATTCAAATTACTACACAGAAATGGCTAACTTATTAAACGGAAATTGTCAGGTTGTCACATGAAGAAAGAAGACCAAGCAAGAGGATTAGAGTCACCCAAGAAGAGATGGTCAAAGATGAAAAGCCAAAGAAAGGCTGATAAAGACCTGTTAGTGTTATTTGTATTTGGTAGTTGATATTTTGCTAAGTTTTATAATGTAATAGTTAAGTTGTAAATTTTGGATGGTTATGAAAAGCCTATAAGTTAGGCGATTTTTGACAATCTTATGCATTGTGATAACACATTCAAATAATTTAACTTCGAATGGTCAAACATGGTATTTTATGTACTTATGGCCCACTAGTGCCCACAACTCCACCAGTACAAGTTGTAGGAATGAGTCGACCACACACACAATCAAGTGTCAACAACGTTGTGAAATCAAAACACAAACAATATACATAAACGCTAACATATATTCACTAACAGCATAAACTTTGTACATTTATTGTACACTACCAAAATAGAATTTGGGCCATGACCCAAACTCAGCCATCATCACCATATACCTAAAAGACAGTTGCCCAACCTAAGCATCATCTATTCATTCCCAGCTTGAATCACCATAGTTGGAAATAAGGGTGTGACCCTACCAGATTAGTCTTTTCCCTGCCTCTTCATGTTAGCTAAAAACCCATCTTAGTGTGAGATGGTTCATCATAAATCCCCTTTATGTTGTTGGACATTCCTTCAACAATGTTTATCCAGGAACACTTGCACAACCTTAGATACATTAGAAATTTTAACACCACCCTCCAATTCTTCACTAAGTTCTTCACCATATTATCAAAAATATACTTGGAAAAGTTGAATTTTTGGTTTGTGGCAAGACAGATGATAGCAGAGGCCATAGTGCTACTAAATTCGTTCCAAGCAGTAGTCTTAGCACTAAGGCATTGCAGAATTGTATGGATAAGAAAATTCCATTGATGTGAAAAGAAAGCTTTATAGAATGTAAGCTTTTGTGTAATATTTTCATACCCCATGAGTGTCAGCTGTTCAAAAATTGTAGCATTTAGCAGACATTCAACTCCTTCATCATCTTCTAAGAGAAGATCACTTCTTACACTTGTCTCAGTGATGATCACTTTCTTTTTATCCACTAGGGCTTGTATTTGCACTTCTCCATTAACATTTTTCACCTTTGCTGTAACCCAGAACTGCTCAATACATGAAGTATAGATTGTGGGATTAACCGTTAACGCATATTTGATAGGATGTGCATTCAAAAAATCCACAATTTGCTCGAATCCATCACTTTTAGTGTGTTTATTCAAGAATGCAACCATGTTGTGCGAATCAGTGAACTTTAAGGCAGCCATTGAAGTTGGGTTTTGATGATTAACAATGAAATTGAGTTAGGGTTTATGATCAGAGAATATAACAAAGACTGAAATCCTAAATCGAAGTATTTATGAAATCACCCTCAACAGCATTAACTTAAACTGACAGTAGTAAGTTATGCCTAGTAGCATTAACTTTCAACCAGTAGTAGTAAGTAACCCAGCAATAGTAAGTTATGCCTAGCAGCATTAACTTAAGCCTAGTAGCAGTAAGTTATACCAGCAGTATTAGCTTAAGCCTAGCAGCATTAAATTATGCCAAGCAGCATTAACTTTTGAATTACCAGCATTTAATCTCAAGTTCCATTCCAATCATCTTTGCCATCATCAAAATAACCTTTTGGCTCATAAAAACTCTCTTTTTGTTTTTGCTTTCTCTTAATTCTTTTAGCTCACATATCTCTCTATTTGTTTTTGCTTTCTCTTATTTCTTTTAGCTCACAACACTCTCTGTCTGTTTTTGCTTTCTCTCATTTCTTTTAGCTCACATATCTCTCTATCTGTTTTTGTTTTCTCTCAATTCTTTTTGGATCACATTTCTCTCAATTCTCACAATACTAGTTATACCAGCAATAATAAGCTCATTTGTATTGTTGGGATCAAAAGACTTCATGATGATCTTGAAGTTAATATTGCTAAGGTTAGAGTTACTGCTGCTAAGAACAACTTACCGTTGTTAGTGATAATTAGTGAAAAATATGCTAAGTAGTTAGTACTGTCAGTTACTACTGCTAGTATATATTACTACTGCTAATGGAAGTTAAGACTTCTTAGAGACTTGGAAGAAAATTATACTAAGTAGTTAATTCTGCAAGTATACCAAAGTTAATACTGTTAGTGTAACTTAGTACTGCTAGTATATGTTAGTACTGCTTAAGTAAAGTTACAACTGTTAGCATAAAGTTATTACTGCTAGTGTAACTTAGTACTGCTAATGAAGAATGAAGAAAATGTTCTTAGTTACTATTGCTTGTACACAGTTAGTGCTGCTGGTATAAGAGTTAATGCTGCTGCTTACAACTGCTGAAAGATTACAACTGCAAAAAGAGTTTTTACTGTTAGAAGGATAAAGACAAGAGAAAGGATTAAGATGAAGATTGTTTATCAAGATAACTTACGGGATAAGTATGAGATATTTTTGTAAAAGATATGTATATCTTATTAAGTTAGAAGATTTGTAGTTATCTATTAGAATTATAGAAGATTTGTAGTTATCCTGTAAAGGGACTCTCTTTGGTGTAATAAAGAGAGATCATTGGTTGTAGTTTTAGACATTTACATTCATACGTTTTTGATATATAGCTTCAAGGTTGTAAACCCTAGTACTACACAGAGTACTCGTATTATTGATAATAATAATATTGGAGCTTTTCAGTGATATCATTATTCATACAGTTTACTGTTTCATTTATATTCTTCTAAGTATTAAATAGTAGATTCTGCATACTCTTTAGTATTCACAAAGTTTTTACCATAGTTGTTTTGGTTCAATCCAAAATAACTTAACCTTTACAAGCCAAGGAATGGATCTTAAGTTAGGATCAACAAGTGGTATCAGAGCTTGTGCTCTAAAACTTTGATCTAGAAAAAACTAACAAAGAGAACTCTTTACTTACAAGGAAGAGATGGATCTAGAAACTGCACAAACCACTACTACTGCAAAGTTACCCATTCTCAAACAGGGTGAATATGATATGTGGAGGCTAAGGATACTTTCAAGTACAAGACTATGCTCTATGGGATGTCATAGAGAATGGAAACTCATTCAAACCAGTACCTCAAACAACAATAAATGTTGATGGTTCCTTAACTTTAGTAATACCAGGTCTTGTCACTACTGAAGAAAAGGTTCAAAAGAAGAGTGATGTGAAGGCAAGAAGTATGTTACTGATGGCACTTCCTAATAAACATCTAATGACTTTTAATCAGTACAAGGATGCTCAGACTTTGTTTGCTGCTATATAAATAAGATTTGGTGGTAATGAAGCCACAAAGAAGACTCAGATGATTTCTGAAGGCAAATGTTATGAGATTTTAGTGCTCCAAGCACAGAGTCTCTTGACTATATTTTTAACAGGCTTCAGAAGATTGTAAGTCAGCTGGCTATCTTAGGTGAAAATATTTCACAAGAAGATTTCAATTTGAAATTTTTGATGAAGTCCTGCCTTCTTAAGTGAATACTCCTGTGTGGTCTGGAGGATAAACCTGATCTAGGACACGAGAGCTTTGATGATCTTTAAAAGAATTTCAAGATTGTTGAATAAGAGGTTTAAGAACTGCAAGCTCAAAGCTTCAAGCTTAGTTCTCAGAATATGGCTTTTATGGTCATCCCTTAGCAGACTAATGGAAGTTAATCTGCTTATGGAATTAATACTGCTAAACTTAAGTTTAGCGATGTTCTGTTGCACTCAAGGGTAGCCCTTGGCAAGTACGCAAGTTAGTACTGCTAACTTAAGTGATGACACTGTTTATGCATTTTTGGCCAGTCAACCAAACAGGTCTGAACTTGTATATGAGGACCTTGAACAAATCCATGAAGATGACATAGAAGAGATGGATTTGAAGTGGCAGTTAGCATTGCTGAGCATAAGGAGAAGAATGTTTTTCTAGAAAACTGGTAGAAAGATCACTATCAATGGGAGTGACACAACTGGATATGACAAGTCCAAGGTAGAATGTTTCAACTGCCACAAGATAGGACACTTTGCAAGGGAATGCAGAGGACCTAGGAACCAAGATAGCAAAAACAGGAATCAAGATAGCTCTAGAAGGGCTGTAAATGTGGAAGAAACTTCTTCTAAAGCCATGGTGGCTATTGATGGAGCTGGTTTTGACTGGAGCTATATGGCAGATGAAGAAGTCACTACAAACATGGCTCTTATGGCTTTTTCAGACTCTTAGGTACATAATGATAAAACATGTTCAAAAACCTATCTAAAAAGCTTTGAAACTCTTAAAACTCAACTTGATGATTTAAGAATAGAGTTTAACAGATCTGAGTTCAATTTTGCTACTTATAAAAGAGGGTTAGCATCTGTAGAAGAGCAACTTGTCTTTTACAAAAAGAATGAGGTTATTTTTTGTGAGCAACTTGTTGTTCTTAAAAGAGATATCTCATATAAAGACTCAGAAATTAGCATGCTTAAAAGTGAGTTAGAAAAGCTTAAGCAAGAAAAAGAAAGCAATCAACTTAAAATTGAAAATTTTGATAATGCTTCTAAGAGTCTAGACAAATTAATAGGGAGTCAGATACCTGACAAAAGTAGAAAGGGTGTGGGGTTTGTAAGCTATAATGTTGTTCCACCTCCCCCTACAGGGTTATTTTCACCCCCAAATCTTGATTTGTCCTACTCTGGTCTAGAGGAGTTCCAACAGCCTAAGTTTGAAGGCTATGGACCTAAGTCTAGTAAGAGTGTTAGTGAAGATATTTCTAATGAGGTTAGGGAATCTCTTGATGCCCCATTGGTTGAGGAGTTGGTGTCAGATGATAAGTTAGAGAAGAAAACTGTTTTTCCTACTGTTGCTAAGATGGAATTTGTTAGACCTAAACAACAAGAAAAACCAGTTAGGAAACCAGTTAAGTATGCTGAAATGTATAGGTCACAAAGTCCTAGGGGAAATCAAAGAAACTAGAATAATCAGAAGTCCCAACAGCTAGGAAGTGACTTTGTGATGTACAATAAAGCTTGTTTTGTTTGTGGAAGTTTTGACCATGTGCAGGCTGACTACAATTACCATCGCTTTCTTTCTTCTTATTTCTTGGTTTAAAAACAGCTTGTACTTCCTTCTTAACCTTCCTTAGCTTGGCTAGATCATACTTTAAGATTGTTTTGAGTTTAAATGATGAATTTTGGAAAAGTGTATGCATGCATGTGTATATATAGGGTAAAGAAGGAGTGGAGGCCAAGTTGGATGGAGTAGGGACCAAGTAAACTTGGAGTAGTAGACAAGGGTGTAGATAGGATGACAATGGAAAGCTAGGAAAGTAGTATAGAGAGGTGTAAGGTGGTGGTGAAGGGTGCGGTTTACAAAGGGTGACGAGGGGGTGTTTTTGCTTGGTGAGCAAGGTTGTTGATGGAGGTGGTAGGGTGGTTTCTTGGTGGTGACAAGGAGGCTAGCAAGTAGGTGAGTCATGGTGGAGTTAGGGTGCTTGCTAGGTTAGAACTAGTTAATAACTAGTTAAGGTTTTTAGGGTTTTCGTTTAGGGTTAGGGTTAGGATTAGGACGAGCTAAGGTTAGGGTTTAGGATTAATAATGTTTCAAATGCGGTGCATTAGAGAGTAGTAAGTTGTTTTTAAAAGGTTGTACACAATTCTTTAAGATTTTGGAGGGAAAATACATGTTTTGAATATCATGCATAATCGGCTTGTACTTTGAGTTTAAAGAAGTTATACCATGGTTTTGGAGGGAAAAGATATTTGAATTTCATATATTGATAACTTGTACATATGCCTTGAAGGCTTGTACATTTATTTTGTATGTAAACATTATATTTGGATATGGTTTTGATATAAACGTGAACGTTTAAAGTCTGCTTTGATATAACGTTATAGAAAGTACATTAAATAGATAACGTATGATAAAATGGTGATTAAAACATATTGCTTGACATATTATAATGTTTATTTGATATAAACATTGATGAAATTGGCATAGGTAGGTTGCGTGAGCTTGTTTACTTTTGTAATGTAAGTTACGTTACATTATGAATGGAATAAAGCAAAAAATCTTTCCATGAAAATGGTTGTACTTAATTTAATAAGTAGATATTACATTGATGAAAATTGCATCTAATTTAATATATGAATAATTACATTGATGAAAATTGTGGGTTGTTATACGTTTTGAAAATGACCAAACTTGTGTTGCTTGTCTTAAGGGAAAGCAACACAAAGCCTCTTGTAAGTTCAAGATTCAGAACTCTATTACTCAGCCTTTATTCATGTTGCATATGAACTTGTTTGGTCTAACTTTTGTGAGCAACTTAATGAATAAGAAATATTGTCTAGTTGTCACTGATGATTATAGCAGATTTACTTGGGTTTTCTTTCTAGCAACTAAGGATGAGACTAGTGGCATTCTTAAGAGCTTTATAACTGAGATAGAAAATCTAGTTGATAAGAAAGTAAAGATTATCAGATGTGACAATGGAACAGAGTTCAAAAATAGAGTTATGAGTGAGTTTTGTGAAGAGAAAGGCATTAAGAAGGAATTTAGTGCAGCTAGAACTCCTCAGCAAAATGGTGTTGCTGAAAGGAGAAATAGGACACTAATTGAGGCTGCTAGAACTATGTTAGCTGACTCTAAGTTACCTACTACATTTTAGGCTGAAGCAGTTAATACTGCTTGCTATGTGCAGAATAGGGTATTAGTAGTTAAGCCTCATAACAAGACCCCTTATGAACTATTTAGAGGTAGAACACCTGCTCTAAGCTTCATGAGACCATTTGGGTGTCATGTTACCATTCTTAATACCTTAGATTATTTAGGCAAGTTTGATGGAAAGTCAAATGAAGGATTCTTTGTTGGATACTCAATGAATAGTAAGGCTTTTAGGGTATACAACATTAGAACTAGGAAAGTAGAAGAAAACTTGCATATTAGGTTCTTGGAGGATAAGCCTATTATTGCAGGTGATGGACCAAAGTGGCTGTTTGATATTGATGTTCTAACAAAATCAATGAATTATATGCCAGTTGTTGCAGGTACAAACTCTAATGATCTTGTAGGTACAGAAGAAAGTATTGATGCAGGTCATTCTAGCAAGGAGACAGGATCTAGCCAAGACTACATTTTGATGCCACTGTGGAAAGATGGTTCACTATTTGATTCTTCTTCAAAGAATGCTAGTAATGATGAACCACAACCTTCTAGTGATGCTAGAAAGAAGGATGATGAAGGTGTAAATAAAGAAAGTGGAATTGATGATCAAGAGAGACCTGAAAATAGTACTCAAGATGTTAATACTGCTAGGCCAAGTATTAATACTGCCAGAACAAATGTTAATACTGGTAGTCTAAATATTAATGTTGTTAGTCCAACAGTTACTACTGCTCTACTTGAAGCCACACATGTTGATTTCTTTGGTGATGAAACAGAAGTGGATATGAGCAACATTACTACCACATATCCAGTTCCTTCTACTCCAAATACAAGAATCCATAAAGATCATTCACTTGATCATGTGATTGGTGATGTACAGTCTGGTGTACAGACAAGGAGAATGACAAAGACTACAAATGAACAAGGGTTTATTAGTGCTGTTTATGAAGGGAAAACTCATGAAGACCTTCATACTTGTCTGTTTGCTTGTTTCCTATCCCAGGAAGAGCCCAAAAAGGTAATCCAAGCATTAAAAGATCCAAGCTGGATAGAAGCTATGCAAGAAGAGCTTCTATAGTTCAAGTTACAATAGGTTTGGACCTTGGTAGATTTACCATATGGTAAAAGCGCCATTGGTTCTAAATGGGTGTACAAGAACAAGAAAGATGAAAGAGGTATTGTGATTAGAAATAAGGAAAGGCTAGTTGCACAGGGTTACACTCAAGAATAGGGAATAGATTATGATGAGGTTTTTGCTCCATTTTCTAATATTGAAGCAATTAGTGATGTTCTATCCTAAGCCTCATTCAAAGACTTGTAGTGACCAGATGGATGTTAAGAGTGCATTTCTGGGTATGGCAAGGATTGAAGAGGAAGTTTATGTATGTCAACCCTCCAGGTTTGAAGAACCAGAGTTTCCTATACAGAGTTTAAAAGGTAGAAAACGCATTATAATGTCTACATCAAGCTCCTAGATCTTGGTACGAGACTTTCTCTACTAATTATGACAATTGATTATAGGAGGTCGATAGATAAGACTTTATTTTATTAAAAGAGTCCAAAGAGATAAACAACTAGTTAAAGTATATGTTGATGAATCATTATTTGGATCCTACAAAAAAGTAGATTAATGCACTGAGTTTGAGAATTAATGCACTAGAAGTTCCAAAATGAGTTCTATGATTGAAGCCACATACTTCATAGGACTACAATTGACACATAAGATGATGGAGGATATTTTCATCAGTCAATATAATTATGAAGGATGAAATTTTGAGAATTGGTTTTTCAACTGTAAGACACTTAATTACACCTATGGAGACGTCAAACCTTTGATGCATGATGAAAATGCTAAAGATTTTATGTTCACTTATATAGATCAATGATTGAGCTATTTGATGTAATTAGCATCTTCAATGTCCTGATATAATTGTTTGTTGTATGTGCTTGTCAAGATTCCAAGTCACACCTAAAGTTTCCACATCTTCATGCTGTGAAAACAATCTTTAGATACTTGAAAGGACAACTACCAATATGGGCCTTTGGTATTCCTAAGGACCTCCTATTTGATTTTGGAAGCGTTATACTGAAAGTGTACTATCTGTGTGCAAGTTTAGATAAGAATCCACAACATGAGGTTGTCAATTTCTTTGGAAGCACTTGATTTCATGGTCAATAGCAAGACGCAGACTGTAGTTGCCAACGTCTACTTCTAAAGCAGAATATATGGCTGGCTGCAGTTGCTTTTAGACAAGTACTCTGGATTCAAAATCAAATGCTGGATTAAGGATACAACTTCATGAATACTAAGATTTTCATTGACAAGGAAAGCACCATCCTGCAAAGTTATAGAAGAATCCACTGTATCACTCAAAGACTCATCACATTGAGATTAGACAACATATTATTATTGATTCCAATGAGAAAAGCTTATTCAGATGATCAAGATTCACACAGATCAGAATGTTGCAGATTTGCTTACAAAAGCATTTGATGTTTGTAGATTTCAATATCTGATAGTCAAGTATAGGAATTCTTAACCTCTAGAAGTATTGATTTAGGGGAATGATAATTGTTGTTAATATGCAACAGATAGCATAAATGACGCTTGAAATGGAAATGGAACATTAATCTTAAAGATGAAATTCAAGTTATTGCTAGTTTGCCTAACTTACAACTGGTAAGTATAATAGTACTTCTATTATGAATAATACTGTGACCATTGAGAGAAAACAAAAACAGACAGAGAGAATTGTAAGCAAAAAGAATTGAGAGAAATAAAAAACAAACAGAGAGAATTATGAGTTAAAAGAATTGAGAGAAATAGTGAGCTGAAAAATAGAAAGAGAGATGTGTGAAACAAAAATAGAAATAGTGAGTTTGTGAGCTAAAAGAATTAAGAGAATTGGTGAGAATGAAAAACAAAAAAAAGAAGAATGGATTGTGAAAATAAAAACAGGATAGAGTGAAACCGTGCGAAAAGAATTGAGAGATAAGTTAAGCAATAAAAACAGAAAGAGAGCTTGTGAGAATCAAAATTGATGATGGAAATGCTTTTTGGGAATGAAAAATGGAGTTAATGTTGTGACATACCAGTTTAATAATGCTGCTAGGCATACACTTACTACTGCTAATGTTAGTTAATGCTGTTAGGCATAAACTTACTACTACTGGTTAAGTTAATGCTACCAGACATAACTTACTACTGCTGGGCTACTACTGGGTCAGTTAATGTTGTTAGGCTTAACTTGGTACTGCTAGTTTAAGTTAATGCTATTGAGGGTGATTTCATAAATACTTCGATTAAGGGTTTCAATCACTCATTCGATCAATTTTACACTTTGATAAACTCTCTAATCATAAACCCTAACTTAATTTTATCATTCATCATCAAAACCCAACACAATGACAACCTAAAGTTTGCTGAAACTCACAATTTGGTTGTGTTTTTTAGAGAAACCCTAAAAATGTGTTGGGTGAAGGAATTAATGATTCTTTTAAATGCAAGTTCTGATCAGATATGCGCTAACGTGAATCCCACCATCTATACTTTATGCATTAAGCAGTTTTGGGCTACTGCTAAGGCAAAAACTGTCAATGAGGAAGTGCAGATACAAGCCTTAGTAGATGGGAAGAAGGTGATCGTCACTAAGACAAGTGTGAGAAGATCTCTTTAATTAAAAGATGCTGAAGGTACTGAATGTCTTTCAAATGCGACAATTTTTGAACAGCTGACACTCATGGGGTATGAAAATCTTACATAAAAGCTTACATTCTATAAAGCTTTCTTTTTACCTCAATGGAAATTTTCTTATCCATATAATTCTGCAATGCATTAGTGCTAAGACTACTGCTTGGAATGAATTTAGTAGCACTATGGCCTCAACTATCATCTGTCTTGCCACAAACCAAAAATTCAACTTTTCCAAGTACATTTTTGAGAAAATATTGGTGAAGAACTTAGAGGGTGGGGTTAAATTTCTAATGTATCCAAGGTTTGTGCAAGTGTTCCTGGATAAACAAGTTGAAGGAATGACCAAACATAAAGAAATTTATGTTACACCTTCTCACACTAAGAAGGTCTTTGCTAATATGAAGATAGAGGACAAGGATATTATTAGGAGAGTAACCCTTTATATTCAAACTATGATGTTCAAAGCATCTAAAGAATAAGGTGAGTGTGGTTCAAAATACCAACTATCCTCACACACACCCACTATAAAATAACCATCTACATCACAGCCTCAGAAGAAACAACCAAGGAGGAAACAAAGGAAAGACACTGAGGTTTCCTCAACCTCATTGGTCTACAGAGCCTACACTATAAGGCTGGCCAATGAGGAGCATGTACCAATTCATTCCAATGATCACTTGTCATGTTGATGGATAGACTACAACATAAGAATTGTAGGAACTTTGAACAAAATAGTCTGAATGAGTTCATGACTAGGGAGAACACAAGACCTCCAAGCTGTAGAATAACAAAATTACAGAGGAGGGTCAAGAAGCTAGAAAAGAGGAATAAGTCAAGAACTCCAGGGCTTAAAAGGTTAAAGTGAAGTTGTATAACTTCAAGAACAGAATCCACATAGAAGAATGAAGGTTTGGGTGAACAGTAGGATGCATCCAAACAGGGAGGGAAAATAACTGAACTTGATGCTGATCAAAGGATTACTTTTTTTGATGAGGCTCATGGGAGGAATGATGAAAATTAATGATTTGATACAGGAGTTTAGATGATCAGAGTTGAAGTTGAAAAGGAAGTTAGTAACTGCAGAAGTTACTACGCTAGTGCAATAACAACAACAACTGTTGATGATTTACTCTGGTCTCCGACCTTAAATATTAGATCAAGTAGCGTAAACCCAAGCCTTTTACAACGCAACTAACAACTGCTATACCATACCCAAGCTAGAGGAATGTAGTTCAAGAGCAAGGAAATTATAACAACAACATCATCTTCACAAACATCACAACTTCCACAGGCTAAAGATAAAGGCAAGGCAAAGATGATAGAACCTGAGAAGTCTTTAAAAAAGAAAGATCAAATTTTGATTGATGAAGAAATTGCTCAAAAACTTCAAGCTCAGTTAAATGCTGAATTGGAAGAAGTAGAGAAGCTTGCAAAACAAAGAGAAGAAGATGCAAACATTGCTGAATGGGATAATGTTAAAGCTATGATAGATGCAGATTATGATCTAGCTGCAAGATTACAGACACAAGAGCAGGAAGAGTTGACTGTTGAAAAAAGTCAAAGCTGTTTGTAGAACTCATGGATAAAAGAAAAAAGCATTTTGCAAGACTTAGAGCAGAAGAGCAGAGAATAAAACCACCAACCAAAGCTCAAAGGAGAAATTAAATGTGTACCTATCTAAAGAACATGGTTAGATTCACTCACAGTCAGTTGAAGAACAAAAGCTTTGATGAAGTTCAGAAGGCCTTTGATGAGACCATAGGTTGGATAAACTCATTGGTATCTATGGATTTTGTAAATTTTTTTTTGAGTGGTGAAAGGAGTAAAGAGAAAGATGAAGGCACTGTAACAAGAGTATAAGAAAGCAGTTTTAAAAGAGCAGGCACATAGCTAGAACAAGAAAGAATTAAGAAGAAAAAGATAGATGATGATCAAGAAGAAGCTGAGATAAAAAAGCATATGGAGATTGTTGTTGATGCTATACCATTAGCCACTAAGCCCCCAATCATTGTTGACTGGAAAATTATCAAAGAAGGAAAGATTGGATACTTTTAACTCATAAGAGCATATAGAAGTTCAAGGAGGTACTCATCAATGATTAAGATGCTTCAGAACATTGATAGAGAAGACCTGGAAATACTCTAGAAGTTGGTTAAAGCTAAACATAGGAATACAAGGCCAGAGGAGGGATATGAGAGAGTGTTATGGGGTGATCTGAAAGTGATGTTTGAACCTGATGTAGAAAGTGAAGTATGGAGAAATCTACAAGGACACAAAGTGACAGTTTGGAAGCTATTTTCTTCAAGTGGAGTACATTTTGTGAGATTTCAGAATCTGCATATCTTTATGCTGGTAGAGAAAAAGTATCCACTTACACCTGCAACAATCACAGAAATGCTCAACAAGAAGCTTCAAGCTGACCATTGGAATGAAATGTGCTATCAACTTCTTAAGCTCATGACAAAATAGCTCAAGAATCCTGGAAGTGTTTGAATGCATCCTCCTAGTGAAGATAAAGCTTTTAATCAAGAAACTTGAAGATTCAAAAGATGAACATCAAGTTTAGGGGAGGATTGTTGGGATTAAAAGACTTTTTGAAGTTGTTTGGAAGTTACTGCTGCCAAGCATAACTTAGTGCTAAGTAGTTAGTACTGTCAGTTACTACTGCTAGTATATATTACTATTGCTAATGGAAGTTAAGACTGCTTAGAGACTTAGAAGAAATACTACTAAGTAGTTAATACTGCTAGTATAAAAGTTACTACTGTTAGTGTAACTTAGTACTGCTAGTATATGTTAGTACTGCTTAAGTAAAGTTACAACTGTTAGCATAAAGTTAGTACTGCTAGTGTAACTTAGTACTGCTGATGAAGAATAAAGAAAATATTCTAAGTGTGTAATTACACAATACACACATTCATACATTCATACATTTTTGATATATAGCTTCAAGGTTTTAAACCCTAGTGCTACACAGAGTACTCGTATTATTGATAGTAATAATTTGGTGCTTTTCAGTAATATCATTGTTCATACAGTGTCTGTTTCATTAATATTATTCTTAAGTATTATAGAGTAGATTCCGCATAACTATTTAGTTATTCATTTAAAGTTCTACCATAGTTGTTTTGATCTATCCAAAGTAACTTAACCTTTACAAGCTAAGAAATCGATCTTAAGTTGGGATCATCAAATACCTTAAAAAGAACGATTCATTACCTATTTTAGGCATAAATGCACAATTTAGGGGGTTAAATAACCCCGAAAAAGTGTATAAAATGACACCTCATCATTTACATACAGGATGATCAAGACTCGTTTCCTCCTCATAAATGGCTTTAACGAGGTTTTGCCCCCACGCTACGCTGTAGAGGGCGAGGTTTTACGTTAAGGACTAAATTTGCAACCGACAGATAACCCGATGGACTATTCTCATAACTTAATAACCACAAAGATAAGTCACGAACATGAAGGACCAATTACGTAAAATCTGTGTTGGAGTAATTTTTTAATATTAAAATTTATTAAAAAAAGAGTTTACGGTTGTTACTTAACGAACGATAGTACTGTACATTCTACTATTCATCCCCTCTATTTTTACTATTCATCCATTTTTTTGTCCTAGAGTTTAACGGCCGTTTTAAGTGCACTAAGCCCCCTGCCTTTTGTTTTATATATATATATATATATATATATATATATATATAATCTTATATTATATATATATATATTATATATATATCTATATATAATAACTTTAACCCAAAACAAAGATGGGTTGGTGCCAATCTGCACCTACATTTTTTAAGAAGGGCAAGGTTAAGAGCCTTCAAACTTCCAATACCTAACCCACCTTTATCAAAAGAAGCCAATACATTCTCCCACTTGATCCATATTAATTTTTTCGTGTCTTTGTCTGCACCCCAAAAGAATCTGGCTCTTAATCCTTCAAGCAAGGAAAGAATGGATTTTGAAACTTTAAAAAGCGACATATAGTAAATACCAACACTCCCTAAAACCGCCTTTACTAATGTCGATATCTCCTATAGAATGAATCTTAGCCTTAAAATATGTCGACTTATACGGAATTATATTAGTTTACATTAGTCGGACACGCAGGGACTAAAAATGTCAAGTGTAGTAAGTAGATCGTGTCATGGGCTATGTATATCCCCTTCATACTTCATGGAGGGGTAGAGAATTCATTATGTAACATTTCATAAGTGTGTGTTGTTTCTCTCTCTATAAAACACACACTCTCTTTCCTTTCTCTCTCTAATAATATGGCTTACTTTTATTTTTATCATCTCCGACCTCCAGATCATTTGTTTTAGGCTTGAATCTTTATGGTTATCATGTGGCATCAGATCCTAGGGGGGATTCATGTTTGTGGTTTGCTTATTTCATGGTGTTTTTGGGTTATTAAGCTTATTTCGAGCTTATATTAAGCTTTTAAGCTCACAGTTTGGTTTTGGTTTAGCTTATTTGTCATTAAGCCTATCATGTCTTGATTTCTTCTTGTCTAAGCTTAATTTCTTTGATTTTGTGGCTTTATTGGGTGTTATAGTTCAATGGTTTTTTTGCTTATTAGATTTTATAGCATCTTAGGCCATGGCTTGGTTAGCTTATTTTAGGGTTTTCTTCTTATTTGTTCAATAAGTCTTGTACTTTCATAGTTACTAATGTCATAGCTTATTCCTTTAAATTTGTGGCTTATTTAGTAGTCAACTAGCTTATTTTTTTGCTTATTCGAAAGTTTTTGAGCTTATTTTTCTAGTTTAAACTTCTTTGTAGCAGTTTGGATAGAAAGAGTATTTGTTTTTAACCGAATTGTGCAAGCAAACAAAAGACAATAAAGCGACTTGTACTTGTGGAAAGTTACAAGTAGCGGTTTGCTATTAAAACAGCCAGCGGTTTACATAGGTGTAGCGGTTTATGATTTTTTCTTGGAAAATCAAAAACAAACCGCTGCCCATTTTAATAGTTGCCAGCGGTTTAGTTAGGGCAGCGGTTTATCAAAGTCTAGGCAGCGGTTTGTCCTTTTATCCTTGGCAGCAGTTTGATATGAGAAGTGGTAGCGGTTTGACTGAAAATTTGCCAGCGGTTTGATTGAGTGCCAGTGCCAGCGGTTTGTCCATTTTATATGCCAGCGGTTTACTTTAACTGTTTTAGCGGCGGTTTGTCATGTAGCGGTTTGGGTCTATTTCAGGCAGCGGTTTTTCAAGTATTTATGCTAGCGGTTTGTTCATCCAGTAGCGGTTTGACCATTACTTGGTCGCTGTTTGGTACATTTCATGTAGAAGAGGTTTGCCTCATCCCCGCTCAGAAAGAGAAGATATGAGATACTTTTTGGCAGCACATGGCAGCGGTTTGCTCCATTTTGACAGCGGTTTGTCAAAAAAGCCACGTTTGACAGTGGTTTGGCACAACACATTTTAACAGCGGTTTGGCACAGCACATGGTAAGGTCAATCCGCGCATCAGGTGGGCATGTGACCGACTTTGGGCATATGACCGAATTTGGGAATCTAATAATCAAAACAAAAACACCAAAGCAAACACAACACTTAATCCTAAAACGATCGTTAAAGATGTTACTTTAAACGTCAAAAGGCTATAGATTCGGTTATTTATGTCAACTGATCATGAAGTTAATTTGGTATCCCTTATTTGAGATTGAAGTGGTTTCACGAAGGCGTCTACTTATTTCATCATCGAGACTTCCTTCTACTTTCTACTTCTTTTCTTAAAACCCCTCTATCGATTGATGACTTTCTTGAACGTATACAGATTATGATTAAGACTTGGATCATCTAGTTATACTTGATGTAAGGAGTTACATTGTAGTACTCACGGGTTATAACTATCACTTAAAGGAGTTACATTGTAGTGCTCAGTGTCACACGCAGATGCAGTTGTGGATGTTCAAGAGGGTTGTCAATTCTTATACTTTTGATGTTGGGTATAGGGTACTTAGAGGCTTTCTTCTGCACCGTTCTTCAATCAACAATAGTTGCAAGCTTAAGTAACAAATTTAGGGGATTTTACTTCATTTTCAAGTTTGGTATATCGGGTTTACTTCACCATGTGGTCACAGCAATAGCCGACAGAATACGAGGTTGGTAAGTTAGCCAAAGAGTTTAAAAGGTTGAGATGTGATCAGCAACTCTCACATGATATAGATAGTGCGATCTAGCTTTCAAGTCTAGTGTCAAGTGATACTTTCACCGGTCTATGTAAGTACGAGCTTCTTTCAAATTCTTCAATGTCATTCATAACGTTTTCAAGATGTTTGTTATTGACAATAATACTTTCGAGTATTATGGTGTAAAAGTAAATGTGCTTTTGGGATGGATATCGAACCATCATGTGGGGAAATACGTGTTAATTTGATACTTTGATGTTTTTCAGGTCAACTTCTAGGGGAAGTAGTGTTTACTACTTTATTGTATGGTTTGTGTGAAGTATTCTGCCATGCGTGAGAGAAATTGCTACTCGATCTCTTGCATTGTTCCCTCAAAAAAATATCTTTTTTTTATTTTTTTTTCACCAAGACCAATTGTCATGATATAGTATAGAAGCAGTATTAGTTGATGTAAGATGTACACACGTGAAGGATGACTTCTTAAATGTTAATTGCTCACACTCAAGACTTATGGTGACATGTGTTAGCAATTCACATCATCACTATTCTGGAGGAAGAAAAGTGCATTTCTAGATCTTAATTGATTCTGGTGCTACGGTTTCAACTTCGGGAAAGGGAAAAAGTATGTACTTCAAGTATTGAATGATTTTTCTACAAAATTCTTTTGTGCACTGTAAATGTCAATGTTAGAAGATCATTCAAACTACATCAACATTTTAGAATCTGCTTAAGATACGGATGTTGGTTTGGGGGGAAGCTGATTCAGAAACTCTACCAAAAAGGAGTATATGAAGAAAGCTTTTCAATACATGCTGCATGAATTAGGAGGAAGGTAATCCGACTCATGCATAACAATGGTTCCAGAACAAGTCAAGACACAGAAGATCCAAGCTGGAGTACAAGTATCATGACTCAAAGACAAAGACGTCATCATCAGCATTGGAAGCACCTTGGATGTCATTTATTATGTTGTATTTGTACTTGTTAGGAACATTGTAAGTAATTTCGTATGGCCACATATTGGGAGAAGATTATTAGTATAACACCTCGTGTTTTAGGTCATTGTACGACGTTATTTATTTCACTATTTATTTTTAGTCTTATACGCGTTTGCTTTAATTCTAATCGTTAAGTTAAATCGCGTAAGCTAAAAATTGTCATTCAACGTAAACGGGCATCAAACAATTAAATTTTAACGTCAAGAAAGTGTTAAGTGATTATTTGGAGGATAATTATTAACTTTGCACATTTTATTTTTTATTGGTATGGTTAAAATGTTTTCGTTTCGCGAATATAAAAATACATTTAGGCTACCGGAATACCAAAAACTCTTCTCATGCTTTCATCAATCTACCCATTTTTTACCCAATACTCAAAAATTACGAAAAATATCTTATGTTTAAAGCCCATGTAGGCCGGATTGTTAGAAGAAGAATAATAAGAGAAAAGATCAAAATATCAACCAAAATCTTATACATCAACAACTCATTAAAACCTTATGTCTATGACTAGTGAAACTTACCATCTAGTCCCTTAAAATCCTCATCTTGTCCTAAGACATTCTGTTAGGATTAAAAGACATCTGAGTGCTGTTAAAGTTACTGCTGCCAGTTATGATTGTTACTACTATTGGTTATGTTTCTACTGCTGGTGAAGTTCAGAGAAAATATTCTAAGTCATTACTACTGCTAGTTGTAAAGTTACTACTGCTAGTATTAATTACTACGGCTAGAAGAGTTTATGTTGTTAGAGTTTAGTTAGTACTGTTTGTATAAGTTAGTAGTGCTTATGTGATAAGAATGAGATATATTAGGAAAAGATATGTATGTGTAGAAAACGCGTTGTAAGCCCATTAGGGTTCCTTGGTGTATAAAAGGAGACCCTAGGGCATGTAGTTGATATCTCTCATCTTCATCTCATCATACATTCATACGTTTTTTATATATAGCTTCAAGGTTGTAAACCCTAGTACTACACAGAGTACTCGTATTATTGATAATAATAATATTGGAGCTTTTCAGTAATATCATTGTTCATACAGTTTACTATTTCATTAATATTCTTCTAAGTATTAAAGAGTAGATTTCGCATACTCTTTAGTATTTACAAAGTTTCTATCATAGTTGTTTTGGATTTATCCAAAGTAACTTAACCTTTACAAGCTAAGGAATCGATCTTAAGTTGGGATCAACAAAGAGGATCAGAGGCGTGAAGAACTGAATCAAAAGATTGAAGAACTAAAGAATTTAATTAAGTCTTTCATTCGAAATCCCACATCACATGTTAACACACCTCAAATACCCGCAAAACCAATTCCAATTCAACTGAAAAACCAATTACAATTTTAGGTTGTATGTTTCCACCTCATCATGATGAATCAAGCACAACAACTAAGGCAGCTGATTGAAAAAAAAATACAAAAAAAGAGGACTTGGTAAAAATCTTAAAATAGCACCACATGAGCAAAAGCCTACATGTCCAACATCTAAACTAAAATTGGTTGTTGGTGAAAGCTTAAAGTGCAAAAAAGTTTTAAAGAGGGGTTTGGTTATGCCTTGAATAAATGTAAGGGGTCTTGTTTAGGTTTCAAACACTATGTTGTCAATAAAAAGATAATGAAAAGGAAAGGGCCTCTCATGTGGACGCAATCGAAGTCTCGTGTTGTCATTGAGGCAAGGCAGACTAAACGTATAAATGGAGGCATGTGATAGTAGATATTTAATGTTTGATTATGACCTACAATAGGGAGAACTGCAAGTCAAAACATGAAATCCCGGAATCATGTGAGGCAAAATTTTGGAGCAACACCTTGAGGACAATGGTGTTTTTGCGGGGGCGGATGTGTGATACGAACCCTCTTAGTTTTCATGTACTTATTATTTATAAGTGTTTTTCTTATTATTAATTATTGGACCATGAAGTTAAACGGTTGAAGCGAAGCCGCATTCCACTAGTCAAGGTTCGATGGAACTCCAGGAGAGGTCCTGAGTTCACATGGGAACGCGAAGATCAATTCAGGAAGAAATATCCACACCTCTTCACAAAGACCGCACCATCGTCAAGTGCCGCGTCTTAAGCCTTGAGGACAAGGCTCACTTAACGGGGGGAGACTATAACACCTCGTGTTTTAGGGTCATTGACGTCGTCAATAAATCCACTATGTATTTTTAGTATTGTACGCGTTTGCTTTAAATCGTAAACGTTAAGTTAAATCGCGTAAGCTAAAAATTATCGTTCAATGTAAACGGGCGTCAAACAATTAAATGTTTACATCAAGCAAGTGTTAAGTAATTATTTTGAGGATAATTATTAACTTTGTTCATTTTATTTTATTGGTTACGTAAATTGTTTACGTTTCGCGATAAAAGTACGTTTAGGCATACCCGGAACTACATTAATTAATCTACGCTTCAACAAATGCCTATTATTATTTCCAATGATCAAAAAGTTTATAAACTTTACCCATGGTTGTTAAATAGGACGCCCCATATACAAGAAATAACCAAGACTTGCACATTTAAATTGCAAGTATACACTTCTAAAGTTATCTACACTTTACATTATAACATTATACTTTCATTTTTCAAGTATAATACTTTCATTTTGCTAGCTAGATATTCTTCCATAATTTCATGGGATGATTCACACATTAGGGAACATAGGAACATAAAACCATACCTAAGGTCATGTACAAGTATGGAGCTTATAAGACTTATGGCATGTATAGTGATTTTGACCAACTAGTCACCCCTTTTGCTCCTTATTGTCGTCCCCCGCCCCCCCTTGATATTTCTATGAGTTTTGGTCTTTGTTATAAGGCATATGACTAGCATATTTATCATATAATTCTTACACCTTTTCAAGAGATAAAACACATAAGTCTTCACTTGATAAAAATCAACATTCTCTTCCCCTTTTCTTCCTTATTAACCCACGGCATCAAACACCCCTTTTATATAATTCATAGTTTTGATTTTCCAAGGCCATACACATATACCTACATCATATCTAAGATGTCTTAAGTTGTTTGCAAGGGTTGGTTAAAGGTTTACAAGTATTGAAGTAAGAAAAGCAAGATTAGGGTTTCTATTGGAATTAGGGTTTTCTAAGCTTGTAAGCTTTGGTTTTTCATCTAAACAAGGGTTTAGATTGTGTTGGTTATCATCATACATCATCATAAGGTTATCTAAAAACTCTAATCACTTTACATTTATCATTTTATGTGTATATATGTTCTATATAGTAAAATCACCATTTAGGATACTCTTGAACATGTGAAATGAGTTTCTACTTGTGATTATGATTTTGAACACTTTTACATATGTTATGTAGTTGATAATATCATGATATAATGGGATTATAAGTATGGTATCATGTTTGTTAAAGTATAAAAAGTTCATGTATAAACTAGTAGTTAAAGTATACTTATGAAAGTTCTTATATAAATAAGTGTGTACACAAATGGATCTTGTGATTTCTTGGACATTTTTGGACAATTATGGACCTATGGACACTATTATATATATGACATAGTATATAATAAGTATTGGATAACTTGTGGTATTTATTAAGTTGAAAAGTATAGAAAACAAGTTATAAAAATGAGTACACCTAAAGATTTCAAAAGGGCTGTTAGATTTCGTGTTTTAGACAGTAGGTTTGACACTTTAGAAAGATAGTACACCTCATGACGATTCCAAAAAGGTAAGAAACTCGAAAAACGGATTAATAACGAAAAAGATACGTAGTTTACGAGTTTTACGATAATAACCGGAGTTATAAAAGAATTTTTATAAAAACTTGTTATAAAAATTCTACAAACAGAAGGTTTGGTATTTTTATTAAATCACACATATTTTTAGGATTCCAAAACAATAAGAAACGTAATTTTTCAATTAAAAACGAAGAAGTTATGAATTACGCGAGTTTACGACAATAAATACTTTTATAAAACCATTTTTATAAAAGTTACTATTCACATCAGTAAATAACATTTTGAAAACATCATTAATATGATATAATTTTTAATAACAAAGACGTGCTCGAAAGAATCGCTAAAAACGGAGCTATAACGAATAAAATACGACATTTACGGTTTTTACGTTAATTAAAGTTATAAAAATAAGTTTATAACTGGTATGAACAGTAAAAATCACTGTTCATCAGAGGACTAAAAATATGAAAACGTCAAATTTTGATACTTCGTCTTAATACAAAAGCGTGGACGTAAGAAACAGACCTAAAACGATAAAGTTATGTCATTTTTACTAAAGGTATACTTATAAACGTTTACACTTTATAAATATGATTTCACTAAAACGATTAGATGGTGATTGAGCTATATAGAATTGTATATGGTAGAAGTTACTCAAAGTGATTAGTGCTTATACGACCTATATTGGATTAGGTTGCACTCGATCATTACCGTCACGCATTTTCTGTGATATACTTGATATACGCTCACTCAAGGTGAGTTCATAGCCCCGCGTTTTACATAATTTTGTTTTACAAGTTTTTGGTGTGAGAAACATTCATTGTTTTACAATTGGACACAAGTTGATACTTTTACTTTATGATTACGTGTTGCCTAAGTAGTGATAACCCAAGTTGAGCCCATTATCATGAACTGTCAATTACTGGATTATGAGCGCAAATGTTATGAATAGATCTATTAGGATTGACATCCTCGTTCGGGTGATTAGCTTAAACTGGACAAACAAATGTATACCATGTCGAACATAGGATGTTGCGGGTTAAAACATCATCACTGGCAATGTAGGCAATTTATATTGTATTCATTTATGTCAAGCTTCAGTGTCATGAGCTTAGGGCAACGTAATTAAATTTATATGATGTCTTCATCTGTTGCATTATCATACACTTGGGAAATCTTATGGTCCTACAATATACGATTTATCAAACCTATGAATTCACCAACATTATTGTTGACGTTTTAAAGCAATGTTTTTCAGGAGGTCAATAAGCACGAGGTGCAAGGGATACATTGGTGGTTTTGATTTGGATATCATGCATTAAAGATTTTGTCGCATATCATTTTGTATATCTGTTATGGGCTAGAAATCTTTGTATTTTGAACAAGTGAACAAGTGAAGCTTCGGGCTTATGTAACAAATACTTTGTTAAATCCAATGTATCGGTTTTAAACGACTTTTTGGTCGTTCTATATATATCTTGTGTTATTGATCTATGAAGTAACACGCCCCGGACCCTTATTACGCTGCGACCCAATTTGGGGGTGTTACATTAATGGTTTAGTGATTTGATATCATTATTGGGAGAGAGGTCGACCTTTCAAAAGTTGATCTTCTATCTTTATTTATTGTTATTGTTCTTTTTACCTCTATATCGTATTTGGTTCGTATCACTCTACCAACAAGTCTCACAAGTCGTGTGCTAAACCCGCTTTCTTGTAAAGATTGATCTACTAACCTTTAGAAAACCCTAAAGCTTTGATCTTTCCACCTCAAATCTACAACCTTGATATACCTTGTACTCCAAGTAATCACTTTTCTCGAAGCCCAAGACAAAGTTAAACCTTACTTGTCTTCTAAGAATCACCAAGACTTGAATTCTAAGAAACCATGGATACCTTCAAACTTTAACGGTTCAAGATCCTAGATAATCAACTAAACCTTGAAGCCTTTTCAGATCCTAGATAATCAACTAAACCTTGAATCATATTTAGATCTTAGATAATCAACTAAACCTTGAAGCCACCTTTCAAACCTATTCAGCTATAGAAGCTTAAAACAACACCTTGAAGCGTAAAGAATCAGCCATGTACAAACCCTTTTAAAGCTTAAACCTTGTCGAATTAAACCTTTGCAATACCAACCTTGATAAACCCCAAAAATCTTGCAAAATCGACAATCTTAAGCCTTCAAAACATTTGATCGAAATATACTTTTCATATAACTTGAAGATTTTGGACCAGCAACTTCGACCTCATGTATCTCTCTTTCTACGAAGCTCCGATTAAAGATCCCTCCGGTGAGATTCTACATCTATGTGTCGACCTACGATTAGAATTTCTCAAAGATCCAACAGTTAACAAACTCGCGGCATCAAATCTCTCACCGTTGCGCAGAAACCGACGAACCAAAAAGAGAATAGACTACTTATTGAGATTGTACACCTTTGAGTCGACCTAGCTTCAAGAATCCAACCTCGCCTTGGCTTGATACCACTTGTTGGAAAAAATACCAACAAGCCTCGAAAGCTAAAGCGATATATTGACTCAAAGTAACCATACACGTGACCCCAAACGTTGCTTTGTATTAATTTACGAATAAGGAAAGAAGAATATTCCAACTAGCATCTTCCTCATCTCTATTTATAGATATTAGGGGATTCAATCCCTACTATACGGAATACGAATTCCATATAACGATTACATGCTTGGCTTGCAAGCCAAGCAACTAGTTTCCTAATCTAAGTACAATCCTAAACTTTTATTTAAACTAAATTCAATTAAACCCCTTATTATTGTCCAAGTCACATTTAACCCTCCTAAGTATTGCTACTAACATTTTTTTTCTTTGAACGACGCATTGCTACTAACATATAACAACTTTAATCTAATTCGATTTGTTAGACAATGTTGTCGAATGATTATAACTAAAATGAAAGTAGAAGTTCTCATGCCAGGCTTGATGGGATCTTCTTCCCTTGCTTTAACATCCCACACCTTTTGTATTATGTTTGACTTTTATAGTTAAATGAAGGCAAGATTCTTAGACACTCTTGCACAACAAGCTCTGAATATTAACCAAGTATTTATAGGTATTGAATTCGAATATCGCCGATATACCATAAAAAGCAGAAAAATAAAGTAAATGGATCGAAATTGTCACCCGTTACATAGCAATCAAAAGAAAAGGAAAGTTTGCACCTTTGGGGATGACAGGCTTGATGGGAGCTTTCCTTGCTTTAGCATCTACCACTCCTTTGAATCTTTGATATGTTTTGACTTTTTAATATTGTATGAAAAGGCAAGGAAATGTTCCTAGTCAGTCTTGCACCACAAGCTCTATGTACTAACCTAGTTCGATTCACCGGAAAACTAAGATGCTTTAGAACAGTTTTCGTCTCAGTGTTCTTTCGACCTTGTTGTCTATTCATAGTTTCGTTATATGTTGACATACTCATTTTGAGGTGTACAATTTTCAAGCAGGTCATGATCTGAACACATCTATTTTTTAAATTTTGTTTCCAAGACTCAACAAAGAAAGAACCGTATTGCATTATGATGGTTATGTATCATTGCATCAACTTATGCTGTATGTCAAACAAGATAACAACATAAAATGAAATGCAGGAATTGGAATGACAGATGAAGGTACAAATTATAAGAACTCCGTATTTTTCCAACAAAGCATTCAAAAATTTGCTAATGTGTCTTATACATTACAAATGTCAACAACAGCTTTGAATTTGTGGATGTTGGCAAACATCAGAAGCCATAGCATTATTAGATGGAACATTTGCCACAAAAATACAACATTTTTTGAAAAAACAAATGATTTGGTTCTCAGCACGCATCTAGGTCACGGCATGGAGGAGGCTTTGGCTCACCCAACAAAGTAGTATTTCCTCCTGCGGGCCCACAATTGATTCGCTCCGGGTTTTGGGTCCCACGCTATAAAGAATCGACATAAATAAGTTTACTATAGTTTCACATAGAGCCATAGAGGTAGTAATTTCAACCCTTTTGGCTGTATTACATACTTGCATCTTAAACACATTAAAAAACACTTGGCTAAAAGGAAATGGGCTTGTATTACATACTTTGCATCTCAAACATGTTAAATAAAAAACACTTAGCTAAAGGAAACGGGTCAAACAGTCAACCGAGAATCGTTTTAGAGAGAAAACCTTTTAAGTCATTCTATTAAACATAACTAACGCATTAATCATTCATAAAAAAAAGTATTCCAACCCAACCATTTCAACACAATCCCCGTCTAACTAAATGGCCCATTTTGACCCGTCCCAGAAGTGGAGTGTTTTGACCATTACTAAAACTGGCTTGTTTCAGCCTGAGCTGAAATCCCAAACGGTACCCAAATTGTCCAACCCCATCTTGCCACCTATAATTTCAACTTACATATAATTATATAAAGATCCTATAAGAAACTAAAGATAATGTAATTTGCGGCTTACCGGTGGTTTTTCTCCTCGTTTTAATGCCTCGACTATTTCCACAACTCTCTTTGGGGTAACATCTTCCTGCATTTTGCCAGAAAATATGTAATTATATAAGTTCATTGTTGATAGATGTTTAGTGCCAAAATCACTAGAAGGGTAGTATAATCATGCTCACGAAGTAATTATAGGTATATCCTTCTGATCCATTAGAATAGTCGGCCACCGTTATCATAGGAGCATTTACACAACAACCCTGCAGAAACAATAAGCCCATATTATCATCCACTATCCAGTTTTATAAGATATCATATTCAAATGTGAAAAGTGTTTCAACTTTCAGATAACTAAAAGCTCTGCATATTGTAAACAAATATACAAGTTCAGATGTACGAGTGCCAACTCATTTTACAGAGTTAGATGATATTTATTTCACAATGAAAAGACAAAAACTTCAACGAAGTAAAGGGACTCACCATGCATTCCATTTCTCCCACAGAGAACAAGCCATCTTTTGTAACCTCTGCATATTGTAAACAAGGATATTAGAAAATATCTCAGATGCCACTTTAAGAGCCATTAATGTGCATAATAAGCGTAAAATGGTTTAATTTGTGTGTATATATATAATAAATACCATTTCGTTTAACTCCCAAGTGCTTCAATAATGCATCCTCAATATCCCGTGAACCACGAATCATACAAGGAGTTGTTCCACATACCAAAAGATGGTATTTGCCAACCTACAAAGTCATTGTTCCAACTCATGACCTTTTAAGTTCATAAAGAAATTGTGTATAGTTCTTGAAAATGTAAATGTTTAGCTTACCTTTGCTCTGTTAAACATGGAATAAAATGTAGCAACCTCATACACACGAATAGGAGCAACTTCTATAACTTTTGCCACCTTCAACATGAAAAATAGCACAAAATTAGTTCAAATGTACAGAGAAAATGTACGGTGCAAAAAAATTAATAATTTGGTCACCCTATTTTTGAGCCCAAAAACATGTAATTAGAACAGACATGCTGTGCATCCGCCTAGGCTGCTCTGGCAGTACAAGCCTTATCACATTGCTTAAGTTTATAACAGAAACAAATCACAACGACTAAGGTGTAGCTTTACGGAAAATTTTCAAATAACAATTCAAATGTCTTTCATCGATGATAAAAATTCAGGGTGCAAACTAACTTTTTGATACTTGGAAGTCACCATCATTATCAACTGTAAATCATGTATGGATTCGTCTTAGAAACAGCCTTTTCATGCTAATTTTAATTGAAAAGGACTTTTACACTCAAAAACATTTACATACACACATGCGCACGTATAAAAATATGTGTGTATATGAGATTGTAAAATGTCAGCAACCCCTACAAAAACTATGGCTAGAAGTCAACCAAATTGTATTTTAAGAAATGTGTATTTAGCGGACCTCGCATTAAAGGTGCATATCGTTAAGCACAAGTCCGGACATCCCTGTCAAATTTCAAACAGGAGTCATTCGTTTATAGACTCCACATAAATATGTGTCGAAGTGTATAGAAAAACTAAATTCTGAAGTACAGCTTAAGCTCCTAACTCATGTAGGTCAATCCCATGGCCTTATATGCTTTGAGTGGAGAGCCCTCTTACTTGAGTACCTATTCATTCTAGGTCCACCCACTCACATGTAAGTTGAGTAGTCCATGTAATGCCAAACTAAGGGGATAATTATATAAAAGGATCTAGAAGCCTATGAATGATACATCCCACAACAAGAATGATATTAGACATATTAGGATCTTCATGAGCAAAGTTGCAGGCACATAAAACTATAAAAAGATGCATACAAGCATGCCAACATACCGCATCCATTGCTGAAACAGGAAGCCACCCTCCATGTTGTTGTTGTGCAAGATCTAGCAGCGGGATGACTGCAGATTGCTTGTAGTTAGATGGATAGTGAGACAAAATCTCTGTAACCTGTATTAAGCATATAAACCTTATAAATTAAAAGATTAAATAAATCAACAACATCAATAAATATATAATAATAGCTTCTTAACTTAAGCAGTCTATAATATCACATCAAATTTAAAGCAAATAATGTGAACAATCAGGTTGATAGCAAAAAGGAAATTAGTCCAGCATCAACAAAGATCAATAGGACTTCTGGTAGTGACAATCAATAAACAAACAACAACGATACGAGGGACTTAAAGGCTAGCATTTAACAGCTGCAGAAGTTCAACTCCCAACATACTCTTACATATACATCCTCCAATTCATGTCTATAGGTAACAGCCATATGAATATTAACTCTCAGTTTTGTGATGTTATCAGAATATGAGAAACCTTGAATTATAGATGCTGTAATCAGTATTATGTTTAACACCCCCAAAACAAGGGGAGGGAGCGAGTAGAGTAGAGTAGAGCATGTTTTGCATTGTTACAACAGCATACAAGGAATCTTATGAACCAGCTAATAAAAAGGGATCGTTGTGGAACTCGATGCAGTTAGGATGGATAAGAAATGAATTTCACTGCCATGCTTATTATAGTTAATTTACAGACATTGGCTTATTCCAAACTGAGGGATGAGAATCTGGAGCAACACATAAGCTCAATCCTTTGTGACAGGAAGGTAATAAATCGAGCCATGGAAGCAAACTGTTTGCAAATCATAAGGGAATACTGCTTATGTAAATCATGGTCACCCTATTTTCTGTGTAACTCCATATAGTGCAGATGAAATCCTATGTGTTTTCTTGCTAGATGTTTCATATGAAGATAGGCAGAGGATCACCAAATTGAAAGGGTTTTGCTTTGTCTCAGAACTTCCAAGCATAGATAGTGATTAAATTGTAACAAACAATGAGCAGTAGCATGTCAAGTTGACTGATTAACGTGAATGAGAAAGCTTCAAGAACAGCTGACAGATAAAATCTTTGGTTTAGCGCAACAGTTAAATCTATGAGTGAGGCCATAACTTCTTAAATGTGCAACTTCTACGTATGGTAAATTTCAAAAATCGCCCATCAACTAGAATCCAAAGAATAACTAAACTCCAAAATAAGTCAATGTCCATTAGTGTTATTCCATTATGTTTAATCACATCCTTAGCACACGCCTCCACTGAAACAATATGGGTGCGTTTAGTTAGGGGGGCAACACCCTTGTTTTCACAAAATGTTTTGTGGAAAACAAGGAAAACAGAGATCGCATCCAAATCATTGTTTTCCAACAAAATTATCTACAAAACACAAAACATGCATTTCCCATCTTAACAAGGGAAACTATAAAACACATTTTATTTGTTTTCCTTGTTTTCTATGTAACCCCCTTGTTTTTTTGGGAATGAAAAACAGTTTCACATGAACACGTTTTCTATGTTTTGTGGAAAATAAATCTCCTTTTTTTTAAAAATCTGAAAACACAAAACTAAGAAATTTTTTTCCAACTAAACGCAACCTATATGTCCCCTCTCTCACTCAACTACCAACTCTACTTTATCCTCTAAAACACTGTATACTTACAGCTGCCGATTGTATAAGTAAGAGGGCATTTTAACCTTCATATGCATATGTTCTTGTATAGTCACTGTTCAAAAAATCCATAGACTTGGACGCTATTGTTTGTGTACATATCATCATCTATTTATATTAAATTTAAAAACAAGATAAACACATATGTTACTACTTCTAAAACCAGATTAGTCGAGTGAAAACATATTCAATGATCAATAAAACTAGACAGATAATAGTTATTCTATTCATACATACACACAAAACAAAACGTAAAATAATTCTATTCACGTCTTCTCTCATCTTCCGTCCTACCAAACCAAACCAACCGAGCCCAAATACATCACCATATCATTTCCATACATTATAACTTATTAATCACCTATACTTAAACTAAGAGCACACAACGTCACAGTGGCATCCTCAATGTCATGGTTTCTGTTATCGGCAGCGTCATTTGGACGACGCTGCTTTTTAGTGTGTCCAGTTTTCAGTGTTACGAGTGCACGTAAAATATGGTTCAATGTTATTTCCACGTCACCATACCTAGAGCTCTAACTATTCATTAACTACGCATCTAAACTAAACAGTTATAAAAAAAGCATTTGTAATCGTATAGAAATAATTATACTCGTAATTAATTAGAAAACAAACCTTGGGCTTATTGGCGGCGTTAAACTCCCACGGAGCATCGGACTTATTATCCGGAGTATCAATATGCTACAAAAACACACACAAACACTCAATTCAATCAATCAATCAATCAATTTAATCAAAAATAAATATCAATTAACAAATTAGCTTACATAGTTCAATGCAGTAGATAACGATCGAGTTGACTGAAACAAAAAATAGTTAGTTAGATCGAAATGACAATAAAATTAGGGTTTTGAAATTAGGGGAAATGAAACTGAACCTGATTCAGAGGTTGTTGACGGAAAACTTGACGGATCTCAAGGAGACGTTTGGATGCAAGCCGAGCAAGCATTTTTAGTGGTTAGACGGCGTTGCACACCGTTAGAAATGTGTGAAAATTGGGGGAAATGACGATGAGGGGTTGTTTGGAATAAGTGTGGTGAGCACAAGTTATATGAGGAAAAAATTGCCAAACATGTAATAGAACTTTGACTTACTAAACTAGCTCTACGCTGTAAGTTGTAAATGGAAAGTTGTTAACAACCAGCTGTATTTTTTTTAATAAAATTGTTTGGTAAATTAGTTGTTAACTATAATTATAAGATGTAAAATGAAATAAAAAGACGTATCTAAAATTATAAAAAAATGTAAAACAAATAATGAATTATGTTTATGGTCTGGTAATTATAGTGTTTTAGAGTTGTTTCAATCGGAACATATATTATACAGATTATAATGATAGTTTGCCAGTAGGGGTGGAAACGAGCCAAGCCAAGCGCGAGGCTTACCATAGCTTGAGCTCGGCTCCTTTAAGTTTATAAAGCTCGAGCTCAAGCTTGGCTCGGTTCGAGCTATGTTTTTTTAGGCTCGAGCTCGACTCGTGGTATATTATAAGGCTCGAGCTCGTTTTGTTTTTACGATGCGTCATTGAAAAATTAAAGCTTGGCTCGAGCTCGGCTTGTAATGTATCAATTTGGAGCTCATTAATATGCTTGTTATTGAGCTCGTTAATAAGCTCGTCTATAACATAAATGCATAAAGTACTTTATATATTTAATATTTAAAATATTCTAGTGTCGTTTAAGCTCGCGAGCCCAAATGAGTTTATATATAAAGCTCGGGCTTAAGCTCGTTTAGGCTCGGCTCGTTTGAGTTTTTTATCGATTCCTTTTCTTATTTTATTGAATGGTGAATTGATACAAATAAAAGAAATCTGATTATTAACATTAAAAGCTGTAGAATAGTAAATGTGAGTGTTATAGAAAAACCGGTCGATTTTCCACGCCTTAATACTTATAGAAACTCAAATAAAAAATGGCAGTTGACAAAGGAGACTGTAGGAACATTAATACATATTATGACCATTTCAAATTATTTCTTATGGGGTTAAACTCTACTTTCGCAGCAGCCCTAAACAATCAGTAAAGCGTCCCGCATAACATTATTAGAATTTATAGAATTCAGTAAGGCATTCATGAAAGAGCGATAAACCATAGATACCTTGGTTTCACATGCAGTAAGGCAGTAACATTATAGCGAAAGATCCTCATGTCTACTCGATCTTTCCACGGCATTCACAGACAACAATCTAAGCACATACCAATTACTAAATTTTAGAAACATATAGACAATATGTTTTGAGCTTTCAGTGTTACCTCTACCTCTTCAGACCAACAGGGTTCGCATATTTCTGCAATAAAATGAACAATCAGGGGTCAACTCATCAACATAGATATAAGGAATTCAAAATATTACCTAAATATCCTAATAAAGGCTTGCAGAAACCTTTGTGTTGAATAGTTTACCTCATTGACATGAATTACGGGACCAAATTAAATCCAAAATCACTAAAGCTATCATTAAACTGAAAAATCCATATTCTATCGAAAAAAGCCTTAAGAATATGAAAAGTCTTTAGACAATTAGGGTTAATAAACTTACTTACTTGATTTAGGCACAACTGAATGCATGCAATCTCATAATTTTTTTTGCAACATCTTCCTCTCCATCTTAAAATAAGAACATTCTGAAAAAAATAATTAACATATAACAAAAATCAACTATTTTGCCCAAAATAAAAAAATCAAAATCTAATAAAAGCCCAAACCTATCATTCTTACTCATCATCTTGTTTCTCGTCGTCAGAATATAATAAAAATTCATCCACTGTTTGTACTATTGGTGACGATAATTATTGATGATAATTATTAGCTGATGGAATGAGGAAGCCTGCTATGGGTTTAGGGGGTGTGTGTGCTTTTTTTGTATGTATTTTTTTTGAACGGCGATTTTATTCAAAGAACTAGCAAGGAGCTAGACTTACAAAGTAATCAAACAAGGGTTTTTAAGCCAATCGATCCAACTAAATGAGGCTTTACTTCTAAACTTACACCAATAAAAAGAATTAGAAACAACAGTATCAAACATGATCGCCTTCGAGGATGCATTTCCTTCAAAAATGAGCTTGTTCCGATATGTCCATATACTCCACCACGTAGCATAAAAAATACCCTCGATCATCATCTTCGTTTTAGCTGCAACCCTCAAAGACAAAATCCAAGTATGTATGAGAATGATGATATGAGGATCAAAAAACGCGTATCCCTTCTCATTCTAGGCTTGAGGACACATGTGGAGCTCTGTCAAGATTATGAAAGTGATAAGAATTGCTACTAAGTATCATTAATTTTTTTTATCAAATGAGTTGTGAGATGTGTGGGAAAGATGAATCAGTTGGATTAAAAAAATAATTTAACCTGATTAAAATATTTCTGTAGATTTGTGAGTGATTACTGTAGCATTGTGAGAGGCAACTTTTAGTTGTTTTTGTATATAGTATATAATAAACAATTATGGTCCATGAACTTAAATTTACAAAATTGAGATTCACAGTGCATTAAAACTGTGGGCACAAATGTAATTTATCAAGTAAACAACTCCATTAATTTTAAAACGCTCATCCATAGAACGTTTTATTTTGGAGCTTTTTTGTCAACTTAAAAGCTTTACACTTTCCAATCAAACAAAACTTTTTTGCAATAGGAGCTTTTTATAAAAAATAAAAGGTAGTATCTTTTAAAAGCTCACAAAAAGCTTGGTGCCAAGTTTAAGTCGGATAAAAAAATGTGTTCTTTTTTACATTTTGTGTTTATAAAAAATTGGATCGGGTGTTTTCGCGTCTTCGGATAGTGCCCGGTTTGTCTACCAATACTCCCAAGAAAAATAAGCCCTATAAATCTACTAGAACACCATAAAAAAAGGCACCAAAAACAAATATGTCATTCAGAAAGCGTCGAACATTAGGAGGCAAGCCGTCAAAGACGAACTGAATTTCGAAGCCTCCAAATCCGCCACCGAAGCGAACATAAAAAACACCTTCTAAAATATGACTTTGAGACAGAAAAAAAGCCGAAAGGATAAGATCCAAGCATCCCAATCCAGAAAGAACAAATCTCCTGCCAATAATGCCAAATCCACCCAACGACAAATTTTTCGAAGAAAACCCGAGCCACGTCACATCGAAAGAAAACATGCTGAACTTCCTCCATACAGCATGTACAAAGAGGACACAAATGCGAATCCAACAAACACCTCTAAGCACTAACATTGACTCTTGTAGGTAACCTATCACGACAGCACTGAGATGCCAAAAAAAGCATTAACATTAATAGGAATGAATTTTACCCATCTCGTTGCAATCATCCGACGAAGGAGAAACAAGTCCATCATAAAGTTTCTGATGACTTTAACCATGAAGTCTCCATCTCCCGAAATAAGGACAAATCCCAAAGTCCACCTATCTTTGGAAGACGAAGGACACCAAGTTCAGAATTGAAGAAAGGTCATCCCACTGCCGCCGCTACAGCTACTATCACTCACGTCCCGACGAAAGACCTGAGACGAAGAAGCTCCCATTTTATTACCACCACAATCGCCTTATCCAATTCGAGAGCGAAACAACGAGGAAACTGAACACAAAAAGGGGCATCAGCTAACCATATATGTGGGGCAATACAAAAACTAGTACAAGACCCGTCCCAATCGCTTCTTGCAAGCGAAGAAAAAATCACACCAGAATCTTTCAAAGATTTTACTTCACGGGAAAGCAAAAAAATGGAAAATAGAGCTCAAATCGAGGATTGATCGTTCACATGAAGATCAAATTTTGAGGACCATAAATCGCTTGAAATAACTTGACATCATAAAAGCCATCGCCAGAAATGGAAGCGCCCCAGCCCACTTCAACAAAAAGCACGATTCAACGCGAAGAAAAAACCCCTCGAGCACCAAGACCCACCATTCAGTTTTTGGACGCGTAAGACATTGTCGCCCAAGCAACCCCACGAAATCTTTCTAATCCGAAAGAATCAACACCGTTGAAGAACTTACTACGGATAAGATTCCCATAGTCCTTCAAAACACGCCTTTTGGAACCTTACAAGATTGACATATAATAAATTGGAGATGCCCCCAAGAACGGATTTAATAAAGGGTCAATTGCCGCCTATGAAAAGGTTTTAACTTTCCTTTAGATAACCGCTTGGAGTAATGTTCACCAGCAAAAAACCAGAAAACCCAACCGGACTTCCGAGACATACACTCCCCAACCGTCACACAAGATCAACGAAACGGAGTGTCCAAAACAGCACACCCGATCCCTATATCCGCCGCCTGCAAAACAACAGTAATGAGAAACGCCCGACAGGAAGAAAATATACCCAAGTAGACTGCTCTTAGACCATGTTGATCTAAGACCCGCACGCAAGATAAGCAATTAAGAACTTTAACAATATTATTTAAGTTCTGTTCGGACCATTCTCCAATGAACATGGCATCGTCAGCATAAAAAAACTCACAAAAAGCTTGGTGCCAAGTTTAAGTCGGATAATAAAATGTGTTCTTTTTTACATTTTGTGTTTATAAAAAATTGGATCGGGTGTTTTCGCGTCTTCGGATAGTGCCCGGTTTGTCTTGATTTCCGATTGATGCATTCTAGAAACGGTAGCTTTCGCGCCCTTCCTTTCTACTGAAATAAATGTGAATGATCCGAAGTTCGGATTCCAAACGTCCTAGGATGAAAGAGAAAATGCTCCGCATGGAAGTTGTTTCCATATAGGATAACGTATTTGTGACGGTTAAACGTAGACCATTAAATCCATCACTATACTGAGTAAATTATGGGCATTCACATCCCAGTTGTGTGGGATTCTCTCGTGAATCGCTTTCAGCAAGGTATTGCCTTCAGGGTCTTAACCCATGGAGAAATCTTTCTTCAGGCTAGTAGTAATCCCACCAAACGGTTCAGTCGGTCTGGTGGTGACCGACGTGTCCCCCCATCTATGAGGACAGAACAGTTCGGTCGGTCCATCCTTCAAAATGAATTGTTTGTTGTGTGTGGACCGAATGAATTAGAGTGTTAGTTTGTGTGTATGTTTTTAATTATTTTTGTGAGGTTGTTTTTTGTTGTTAGTGTTCGGTCACCTGTCCGGTTGCATTACGGGGTGTTTGGTATGTGTTTAGTATAAGAGAGAGAAAGCTGAGTTGACGCTTATGTGACAGTCTGGTTTGATCACTTTGTCCAGTTGCATTACTACTAGTCTCATAGATACAGGACGTTCGTTGTTGATCTAAAAAGATCTTTTTCCATAAGCATTTACAAACATTTTTTTAATTTTCACTCGATCTGTACTTCCCAAAGCATAAGTTGGGTGAATTACAATTGGAAACAAAATTAATATAATTAAGTTAAGCGAGAATCAAAGGGCTTGTGTCCCAATGATACCCCATGTTGTGTGAAAAGTTCCCCAACAAAATGGTTGTGGGTTCAAGTCCTACTTAGGACATGTGAGATAGATTTGTAGTCTAAAAATTGTGAGATAATTAAAAATTGTCGTTCTAAAAAAAGTTAAGCGAGATTTTAAGCATTTGTAAGGTTACAAAAAGAGAAATGCTAGATCCACACCCATTTTACACATAATAATTTCACACCCATATGTGTCAAACAAATATAAGTAGTAAAAATAAGAAAGGGAAAATTTGATGGAATGTGATTGGTATAAGTTACATGCCACATGTGCATGTGAAAGTTTTTAAACACTCCACAATAAGAACGATTCGTTACTCAAATGCAAATAAGGTTTCGTGGACAACTATTACCAATGTTCTCCACCATTTTTTACTATCGGAACCGTTAGAGAAGTCGTAAACGATGTATAAGTGCGATCCTATATGGCGTATAGCCTTATAGGGCGTATAGAATTTAGCCTATACGACGTATAGGAGTATGTAAAAATAATTATGAGTGTTTCATGTTC
>BQNB010010907.1:5040-82742 GCA_026074375.1 Tanacetum coccineum
TCCATTTAGAAGTTATTTGTTGGGGGGGCGGTGCCCTCCATAGTCCGTCAAAAAATATCGGTTTTTAGTGTAAAAAGATAATTTTATTAACCTTTTTATTAAAGTGCACCCCATCACAAAATCAAATTGCCCTCCACTCGATGACTAAAGTCCGACATTTAACACTCTGAAACCTTAAAATCCTTCAATTTCTAAGTGACAATACTCGATTTTTTCATTTCGATCCCCACTTTTATCCTATTTTTTCGCCGTATTTTGTTGCTATTGTGAAAAAAAAATTGCCACCCACAATACAATTTCCTGGTTCCGCCACTGTTTGTAGATGGGATAAGTTTTGTGTTTCATATAGAGGTACTGAAGCTATTAGACTACAAAAGCTTTATAATAGCGATTAGACAGAAAAGTTACAGGTTCACTAATAGTGATTACACAGAGAAAAGTGATTAAGTTTTCAAAGTTTCCTAGTAGTAATTACATAAAAGATAGAGAGTGCAGCTACACAGAGTTTTTCAAAGTATAGTAGCAAAAGGAGTGGTTATCACGTAGTTACATTCGGTTGATAGATTGATTACGCAATGCGAAAGTGCGGATAGTTGGTTTAGCCTTCATGTTTTATTTTCTTAGTGACCTCAGATGATTCTGGTTTCGGCTCATCTCGGAAAAGTATTCTTTGTGCAGATGGGTGTTTCGGTTCATTTGTCTGAGGATCTTTTTGGGTTTTGGCTAGGTGCTGGTGACTTGGTGGTGTTGTGTGTATTTATGTTGGTTTTGGTACATTAGGTTCTATTGGATGAGGTGCTGGGCTAGATGGTTCAACATTTTTTGTCACCAATGGGTCTACAGCAGTTGGTGGAGAATGTGGCAGGTTTTGTGGAGGCAGTGCTAGCATGGGTAATGCAGGGTTTGGTACTACGGTATCTAACACAAAGTCTGGCCTTTTTGAAGTGATTCCGCTATCAAAGTGGAATTGAAAGGTATGTGTCGTACCTTCCAATTCTTTCAAAGATGGTGGCAGGTGGAAGGGATTTCAATACTACTCAGTCAAATCCATATGCAAGTAAATTATATAGTGTCCAAATTGGCTTGGTTACTGACGCAAGTTATGGAGATGGTTGCCGAGTCGCTGAGGATTGCCTTGAAGCAATAACTGTTGTGGTATACTAATTAGAATATATATTTTTTACAGTTGGCATATTAAAGTAGTGTGCTTACCTGTAGGGAGTAGTTGCTTGAGGGCCATGGTTTTTGCATTTGAGTATCGGGACTTCTGGTATAACCTTCTTTCCACATGCCGTGCACTTCTGATAGTACCATTCTCTTTGTGTATTGATTTTGTATATGCTGGCTTGTGACGTGAATCTGACACGCTATAAAATATATTTTATATTAATTATGTTGTCGAAAAATGTCCGAAAATATTCATTGCTATTTGCAAGATTATAGGACAAAATGGTAGAACTATATACCTGGTAGTTTTGTGGATTGACTTTTAAGTAGAGTTTGCTGGTGGAAAATGATTTTCCTCGTTCTTTCTTGATTCGGGATCTTCATATCGTTGGTTGTTAGACATTCAGAAATGGTGATGTATCAGATTAATTGTACATGGCCTGCACATTTTATGTATAGCTGTCAGCATATACGTGTGTCACTGTACTTGGGTATTGTGAATAAAAAATATTGTTGCTTTATGTGGTAGGTTTTTTCTGCTATGTTTGGATCCAGGTTAATTAATAGCAATTTTAGTATTTGTTCTTGTGTTCGTCTTAGTATAAGTATTGATATTCCGCGTCAATATTTATATTCACAGTCATTGTCTCTTATAGTATCTTTGGATTTATTCAAAGGACTATAAGTCATTCAAGGCTCATTCAGATCCTGTTTATAAGGACCTACATCAAGTTTAGAGCTTCGTTGAGGTTAAAGATGGTGATGTTATGAAGACTCTACCAGATGGCAAGCTTCGACTAGATTACTTTCGCTACAACATAAAAAACAGGGCGTTCCTCTGTTTCTACGCCATTATCAAACATTTTTCACAACAAATCACGACCCATAGGTGTATCAGTAATGATACACTAGACGAGTACTCGTGCATAACAAAGAGATTTTATAGCTGCAGATAGTTGTAGTGATAATAAAAAGTTTATTGGTTATAACCAAAAATAATAAAAGCTTGAAGATCTGAGATTGAACACTATATAAACTGAATGAAATTATAATTTTCATATATAGTTTTCTTAATTTTTTCAACATTCCACAATAGGGCGTAAACCCTTTATATATAGTATAGATATAGATAAATACACGTACATACGTACTACACAGTTGACAGTTGAGTATAAACAAGTTGGATTTCCCCCCGCGCGTTGCAGCGGGCGGATTATGTACAGGGTTTAATGAACATGTATAGAATATAGGCTGTTGTGATTAGTATCAAAACATGTACAATATTATTTATTGTCATCACCAGTAGTAGTGGTGCAAAAGAAAAGAGTTATAAATACATGGTGGACAACTTTAGCTACATGCTCCATAGGATTTAAGTTTATAATTACAGAGTAGCCATAAGTTGTTAGTTCCAAAAGTAGAGTACTGCGTTGGTAAGCTGGTACATATTATGTAGATGATTTTACCATTTTCACTTGTTGCGTTTTGATTTTTTCCCAGCCTGTGGAGAATGCGTTTCTGGCGTGTCTATGAAAAGGCTTTTTCGGGCGGATGCTCGTGTGGTATTAGTTGGTGGCTTTTCCTTGTCTGCTTCAATGGGGTTTTCTATTTGTGGGGGTGTTGATTGTGAAGGCTGAAATTCTATTGGGGTGGCTGTAGGAGCTTCTTGAGTGTCGAATTTTGGCATGTCGGCCCTGAGGTTCACATTGTAGGTTGTTTCTTTGGTGACCAAGGCTGGTAAATCAGTAGGTTCGTTTTCTTCTTGGTCTTTTGTTGAATGTTCTGGGGGTGGACGTGTTGTTGGTGATTGTTGCAATGGGTCAGTGATGTTTTCTTGTAGGTTGAATTCGTTGCTGCCGGTAGTTGATAAGGTAGGGCTGGATGTTTCTAGTAGCGCTACTGGTTTTGGCTGTTCTGTGGTTATGTGTTCAACTGTAGCATTTTGAATTGGTGGTGCTGGTAGAGGGAGCATGGTTTTCTCAAAAACTTTGTCTAACACAAAATCTTTTCTTTTTGAAGTGCTGTTGATCTCAAAATGGAATTGGAAAATGCGAGCGGTACCTTCTAAGTCTTTTAATATTGACGGAAGCTCGTAAGGATTTCTGGTAGAAAGTTCAGTTAGAAGCTCGTTGCAGTCTTTTACCAAGGCGTTTGCTTGATTGCTAAAACATGTAACGGGTATAGTTCCTGATCCATCACCGATGATTGCTTTGAAGCAATAACTGTATATGTGTATACGTTAGTATAGTGTTGATAGGTAAGTGAGTAAGACTAATCTGTGATTACCTATGCGTTGGAGTTGGTTGAGGTCCATGATTTTTGCATGTTGGAACTGGATTTCCTGGGATTACTTGTTTCCCGCAAGCTGTGCACCTTTCATAGTACCATTTGTTTTGTGTACTTATCTTGTAGATTATTGCGTCTGATGTAAACCGTACATGCTGTAGGACGGATAGGTGGTTATTATGTTAATGTTTTTTTGAAATAAAGAGTTCAGAAACACATGGATGAATACCTGGTAATTCTGTGGATCGACTTCAAGGAGTGTAGCAAGGGGAAACCGATTCCTGTTTTTTTCTTCTTCCAAATCTTCATAGCGTTGATTATCGATGTTCAAGATGGGGGTTGCATCATTCAGTTGTTGGCATCTATGTAGCAAATTTGTGTGTGTAAATAATGTTTTTTATTGTGATTGAGTAAATTAAACGGATTCTTGTGTTACTTACTGTTCCTTAATATGGTAGGTCTCTGGTATGTTGGGATTCAAATAGTAGTGCGTTGCTGATGTCCCAGAAAGTTGTAAACATGTATAAGTTAGTGTGAGCAATGTTATAAATCTATTTGATAGAATGTTGGTATGTAACAAATGGAGAATGTAGACCGTTGAATTGCCTTGACCCAGCAAGAACTTACGGCTATAACAATTGGCTTTTCCATAGCTTCATATTCTGTTACGTTGAAATTCAATGCCATTTCATGCCAAAGTGTTAAGCGAATGATGTTTCCGCTGTCAAGGGTTAGGTTTACATGTAATGTTATTTTATTGGAAAAACGGGTAGTTAACTGTATGTGTGTACGAAGATGTACCTGAGGTTTTGAATGTCAATTATCCGTCGATGGGTTCGGTTTGTTGTCGCGTTTCCTAAAGTACAAGTCGCTCACTTCAAGTAACAACGTCGAATATAATCTTTTGTGATGGAAATTTATTAGTACATAAAATTAGTAAAGCAAAATTTAAATGAGTTGTTTACTTAAGCACTGGGTTTCTGGACATTGAGTTTTAGTTGAAGTTCATTGTAGAGATACAGTTGAAATAGGTTCAGGCGGAAGTTGTCATTTGTATTTCTTGAACAGTTATGACTTTCTCAAATGTAAGTAGAAGTTGGATTGTCCAATGTTCCTCCCATGAAGCTGTTTGCTCACAACTAAAACCTATAATTCTGTTAGCGCTGTGGAAGTTTGGAGTAGGTGTAACGATAGTAATTGTGTCTTGGCTCCCATGTTTGGCTTGAATAGGGAGTGCCCTGATATGAATGTAATTTTCACATTAATATAGTATGGATGTTGTTTGATGTTCATATAGGTATTTACTTACTTGTTGTCTAAGTTAGGATACAACAGAATCATATTGGATGAACGGCTTGGAAGTGCTTTGAAATCCATTTGCGATAGACAATTACTTCAATAACTTTATTGGAATCAGTTGGTTTTAGGCTTGCGATGTCTGAAATTTCAGGTTGCACAGCAACCATTTTGCCTTTGTTTTTGGCTGCTGTATCAGGATAACTGGTTGTCGCCATTAGTCTGAAAAGAAAAAAAGATAATCAGAAACTAATAATGAAGAATTCTGAGTTTCCATATAAGGAAAATTAAATTTTCACTTAACAAATCAAATCTTTCAACATATTAACCATCTCTTATAGATATGACATCGATTTCAAGTGTGAATCAAATTAACAACACGATCAAAACACTACAAAGAAAAACCAAATGAGCATGTTTGCGGCATAATATAACAAATCATCTAAGTTTTCATTAAAAAGACCCTAATTCACCTAATTACATATTCAATTTAGAAAGCAAACCAAATATTATAAAATCATTGAATTAAAAATTCAAGCTAAACAGAAAGATAGTTTCATTGAAAAAAAAATCAAAATAAAGAGTAAAAAGGACTGAATGTGAAGTACCATAACCTCTGATATTTTTAGAAAGGAGTATACTAACATTGTTATTAAATATAATGATAGTAATAGTACAAAAATTATCTAAAGAAACAATGTAAAATCAAATATAAGAGTAAAATAAGAGTCAATGTGAAGTAACCATAACATCTGATATTTAGAAAGGAGTACTAACAGTATAGAATATAGTAATAGTACAAATTTATCTAAAGAAACAATGTTAACCTGATGATTGTTGATTTGGTAAAGGAAATCTTTGTATACTATGTTTTTTGTTGCTGTTGGTGGCTTATCAATCTGGGAGTTTATTAATAATTTCAGTCCGTCTGGGGTAGTCGCTCTTGAAAGGGCCACATACAATTGACCATGGCCAAAAACAGGTTCTGGTAGGTGTACGCCTATCTTTTTTAAAGATTGGCCTTGGGCTTTATTTATCGTCATTGCGTAACACACTTTTACTGGGAATTGTTTTCTCTTGAAGATAAATGGTGTTCTCGGATCTTTCATGGTCAACGGTATACGTGGTATGAAGACTTTCTGATTGATTTTTGTACCTGTGATTATTCGGGCTTCGATTACTTTTGGTAAAAGTTGTGATACAATTAAACGCGTACCGTTACAAAGGCCACCAGTAATATTAATATTACGTAATAGCATTATAGGTGCGCCTACTTTTAGAGTTAGCTTGTGTGGTGGTAGGCCTGTGAAAGAGAGACTATTTAAATATTCTTTTGGATATAGTAGCTCGACTTCTCCTCCATCATGACCATGTGGAATAGCCTCATCGTAGCTTAAGTATGTTCGTGTCGTAGTTGTCAATAGAGATAGGATTTTGTTGTTAATTACGTCCGTCATATCGTTTTTAGGACAGATAATTGCTTTTTCTTGAAGCTTTTGAGCAGACGGATGATGTAATGTGTCATCGTCATAGATAAAGTTTATGAGATTATAATGCCATTGTCCAAGTTAGGATGCAATAATTCATCCGGAATGTCCACCCATGATGTGTTTAGTCTTGAATCAGTAATCATCTGGGATACCAGGTTTACGACAACACCAAAACCCTACCATTTCCAATATCTAGCAACCATTGTGCAAAAACCGCTGTCCTATGTTTATCTACTTCTGATAAATTTTTGTTACTTAGACGCATGTTTTCTGTTAGATAGTGTATTTTAAAATGAGGCCACAGGTACGAATTAGCAATGGAATATCTTATTATTTCATTTCTTGAAGCACCTCTCTTTACGGGTAAAGTTTGTCTAAAGTCGCCACCAAGCATAACTGTTTTACCACCAAAAAGATGGTTTGGCTGATCAAGAATGTCACGTAGTGTTCGGTCCAACGTTTCAAAGCACCGACGGTCGTTCATAGGAGATTCATCCCACACGATTAGGCATGTTTCTTTTAAAAGGTCAGCCAACTGTGTGTGTTTCCTAATGGAACATACACTTGTGTCAGTAAGGTCTAGTGGTATCTTAAAACGGGAATGAGCTGTGCGACCTGCTGGAAGCAACAAAGAAGCAATACCAGATGAAGCAACAGCTAAAACAATCTTTTGTTCAGACCGTAAGGTATGTAAGATTGTTTTCCACAGGAATGTTTTGCCTGTACCGCCGTGCCCATACACGAAGACTAATTGTTGTTCATTGTTCAGGCAGGCATTTACGATCAAGTCAAAGATTTCGTGTTGCTTCTCATTTAACATTGGGAGGAGCTTGTCTCTTTCAATTGCTAATAGTCGACGATCGTAACTTTTTTCCTCCATTAGAAGTTTGTTTCTAAGGACAGACATCAAATGCTCAGGCGGTAGATGAAGGCCGAAGTCTGTCACAGATTTGGAACAACGATTGAGGCAGCTTTTGAATTCGTATAACATGTAGTCTTCAAGGTCTGAATCTTCTATATGTAAATTTGGGAGATTAAGTGATATAGAACAAACGTATGGTATGTCTTCTGACATACTCTTCCATGTACGCTCCCAAAGCCTTTTGGGGTTTGAAACTTCACAGTAAGCGAGGATATGTGCAAGAAGCGTCCGTAACTCTGCTGGTGTTGCAGTCAATGCAGCTTCTTGTAATGTAATTTCCCATTCCTGATCATCTTGAAGAAGGCCTAAAGCTTCACATGCATCTCGACATGTAGGGTATACAACTTCGTTAACGGTACGTATACCACGGAAGCTCGTGCAACCTTTCTGATGACATAGCAACATCCTCTGATAAAATAAGTCTCCTGCAGTAGGATGGACATAGGCCAATCTTTCGATTGAAGACTTATTTCTGAGTCGTCGGCGGCGCCAGTATTTACCATCTGGATACCAAACAATATCAGACCAAGAAGTTTAGGTATGTGAGGTGTCGGCCGTCAATGTTTTGTTCATTATAGTATAACCATTATGTCAGAGTGGTTTTTTGTTTATGGGAATTTAGAACCAATGAGTCAAGGCGGTCTGTTTCTCTAAAGACGATGCGTTGCATGTTTTGTAAATGCACAGCTAAGATTTGAACAGCCGGTTCTCTGTAGGTATTTCGAATCAAAGATCTCCAACACGCTTTCATGTGTTACTAAACATATGTCGCATCGAGAAATTTTTTTATCTCGTCGATCACTATTTGTGGTTGGCTTGTGGAAGGTGCTGTACTGGGATCGACAGAAGGTGGGTTGTTACTGGATATACGGGCTACTACACGATTAGTTCCCTTGGAAATGTATTTAAATAAATACTTTATTAGCATTGTCCAACCACAATATTCTAACATTGTTGTGGGCATAGAAGCTAAATAGAAGTTGTTTATTTTTTTTGGAACACTTATTCTGTTATCTAAGCCCAAATTCTGTCGTGTGGTGTGTAACAATTGTTATCTCTCCTTTTGTAGTGCACGAACTCGCCTTTGTCAACATATGTCTGGTTACAATTTGCTTTTGGAAATCCTTCTGTACTTTTTATTGTTCTTGCGTACAGGCAGTGTTGGGTTTGCTATATCCACATGGACTGTGCTTCATTATTTCGATACGATTTTGTGAGCCTTGTGGTTCTGCTTGTTGTGCTGGTAATTTCTGCGCTTCACATACATGTCTATGTCTTCATCCCGACGTGGGCCTAACAGATTCCGTCTATCCTTAGAGCGTGTGAGCAATGAGGAAGACCTATTTTTTGAAATTCGTCAGTTGTCTATATACAAATGACACAAAAATAAAGAAACAAATTTTAGAAAGCAAAATTGAATTTTCAGTTTGATAAAAGTAAGTTCAATAGTAGATAAATGGCACCTGCTACAACTTTTCCAAAAGGTTGAGCATCACGTAAATAGTGACGAATTTATGGATTCTTCATTTCAAATACTTTATCAACTTATTCTGCTCTATCAGTTTAGTAAGAAGTGGAAATTGATCCGTATAGTTCGTAATTTCTGGCCAGTTTACATTACATGTAAACATTATAAAATATAATGGATTCCCGTGAACACAACAAATAGCAAGTGCATCTAAATAATGACTATACATGTAGCGTGGGCTACCTATAAAAGATTGAGGTAATATAAGTCTTAAACCGCAATCGGATCCATCGTTGTCTCCACGGTTGATTTTTTCACATCATATTGCCTGAAAGATATTCGTTCTGGGATTTTTAAATCATTTGTTGTTCGCGTATAAAGTCAATACGATTCTGTTCGACTGCACAATAGGCAGTGACAACGTATTGTTGGAATAGTTTTCCAGTCCTCGATAGATAGTTATATTGATTAGCACGGTCATGGAGATAATATGAATAGTATACTAACATTGTTGGTCGTTTGTCTTCGTTGATGGAGCCTGAACGATTAATTACTTTTCAAATTCTTGGAATAACCGTCTTGACCATATAATTAACAAAGTGGTAATTGCAACGACATGTTAAAGACGGATGTAAATTTATTAAACATCGTTTGGATATACTGAACGTTCTTCCAACACGATATCGTAATCCATGTTGTTTTCAGGACCAGCTTCATATACTATGGTGCCTAACATGTCTCCAGTAGGAAGTTCGTATTCCCGAACACCAATGACATTATACAACATGACTTTAAAATTAGGGACATGAGTATCTTGAAGTTTTTCACGCGCTGTTCTGAACAATTGAACCAATGCATTATGACTATCCAAAAGGTCTATAAGCCCTTCTACTATATCTCTACGGAGCACACTGTTATCTCCTCCAAAGTGAGTTAAGCGGTTATCAACTTCGTTATCCGTATCGTAGATATACAATTGTAAAAACCGTGGCGGCTCCCCATCCGCAGGACATAATGATCCTATCCAATGATATAGTTGACCAGAGATTTTAAACACGTATGGTCCACGTCCATTGTTAATTGATTCGTCAACATTTGCGCCCAAAGATGTCATGCTGAACATCTGATTATATGCCCGTATATTTTCCAAGAAGTGACGGTCTTCTAGTAACAATTTTATGTACTATGGATAGATTTGATATGTACGTAAAGCGACTCGACCTGCTTTGCAGCAAACGATTATCGCTGTGGTGCGCGTACCTCTTGGGAGTACTCTTTAGCGCTCCTAACCAAATTAAAGGCTCCACATGTTGACCAGCTGTAGGCGGAGCACAATTCCAAAGGTCCTTATATTCTAATGGGGAACTGATGGTGTCGCGTGTTGTCTCGAAGTATCGGCGGTAGAAGTAGGGGTGACGCCTAGTACGATTCGTCTAGCGCGCGAATGATTATTAAATGGAAGCTTACATGACGTGGTGTTCAATCCTAGGTCCAACCGGAGATTGCATTCCTAAAGCAGATACAAATAAACTAAGATTTGCAAAAATAAAAATATGAACACTGAAACACAAATGACAAACAGGGAAAGGTCAAAATACAAATCAGATGGTACACATACCCGAACACGGACAACGACTAGAATAATTATCAACACGAACAACATGGGTGGCATCACCACTTGATTCATCAATCTCCATAGGCTGTCTAGTTACAGTTGTAGGTATAACCGAGTGTGATAGTGTTTGACCTTTTACCGTAGACACAAATAGTTGAGTAACCATAACTAAAAATTCAAATCAAATAAGAAAATACAAATGGAAAACGACATGTCGTTACCAGTAGCCGGTAGTGCACCACAGCTTGATGACATCAGAGTACAATGACTGATACCTGTAGTTGGAAGAGCGGGTTCACCAACAGGTGCCACATTCTGAACACCAGACGGACCAACGTCAATAAGTAAAGGCGATATGAAACCGGAACCGTTTGCGCGCTGCCTCTTCGCGGGGGCGTTCGAGTTAACATCAAGAACACGGTCGGCCACATCCAAGGGAACAACATTACAATCCCCAGTATGAGGGTTGGATTTAGGGTCTAACTTCCTTTTAGTTTTCATTCAAACAAAGATGGTCACAAAGTAAGAGATTATATATATCGTCTACTTGTAGCAACTAAGTAAGGTAAACAGGACTAAGTGCAACATTGATGTCTGATAAGAATTAAATAGGTAAACCCAAATTGGAATCTAACTACATCAAACACAAAAATTGAGCCAAATCGTTGTAAACACTGCTAATAGTGGCAACAATTGTATAATAAGGATAACACATTAAAATCATTAGAACATGCAAATAGGAAACATGCAGTAATCTAATCTTTTGCTGTAAAGTATTCAAAAGAAAAAAAGAATTGAAGCTACATACCGTAAACGCAGTCGACGAAGCGGCTAGGTGGATGACACAACGGTAGAAGTTTCTTGAACCCTCAATCCCAATGCATAGAAAACTGAAACGTCTTTAGAAAAGAAGTAGGTAAAAAAAAGGAAAAAAGGGACACAAAAAAAACGTGAGAAATGGGCTGGACCCAAGCAAACAGGCCACATGGAGCCCAAAGACGAAACGACAATGTCGTTGGTCGTTTTTGTAGTGACTCATAGGATATAGGATAATATTTAGAATTTGTGGATGGGTTCAATTGGTTGGGTGGGGTAAGACATTTGGGGCAGGCATGGCCAGTCGTTATAATGCACAGTGCATTTTACATTGTTGGATAATAATATTATAATAATACGTTATATTATCCGGTAAGTGATCACGGGGTCGTTATTCCCCAACGATTTATGAAATTGAGATCACGTTTGTTATTTGGACAATGATTTGAATTGGTTCAGAGATGATTTGTTTCCTAAAATCCTAAAAGTGAGCAAATTAAAGGACAATTAAACTAAACTTTAATAACGGGAAATTAAACTTTAACTAAAAACGCAAAATGAGAACCCTAAACGGTGATTAAAAAAAACTAAATTCCCAAAATTAGACCTAAAATGAATTTTTCTCTTTTAATGGACTCTAATTGACTAAAAAGTAAGATTAAAGAAAACTAGAACAAAAACGGAGTTGAAATGAGCTTAAAAACACGAAAAAATGTGAACGGGAACGAATCCCGTTCTTTAAAAATCAAAATTTTGCAATTTTAACCCTACGGAAGCAAAACTAATTTTCCTAGAAACTATATGATAAAAAAAATTTCAAAAAAAATTATATTTTTTTGATTATTTTTCTATTTTTTATGATTTTTTAAAGTTTTTAATAAAAATAAATGTTTAAAAATACTAAACTAATTATAAAAATCCTGGAAAAATTACGAAAAATAGTTTGGACAAATAGGAATCTAGGAAAAATAAGCTTGGTTACACAGCTTATTGAATAAGCTGTGTAATAAGCTTAAACAGCTTATTAAACTAAAATGCTTAAAATGTATATAAAAGAAAGATAATGCAAAGGTATAATGGATGAGCTATTGAAGCAAAGTGGTTAGTGTGTGTTGAGGGTGGGACGAGTGTGTGTGAAGGTTGAGGACACAGGTTCAGATCCTGCCTCAACCTTTTTTTATTTTTTTTTATTTTTGAAAACTTATAAAAGCAAAGTTGAAGATAAGCTAAAAACTAAGACTTTTTGTGAAAACAACTATTTTGAAAGCTGAAAAATAAGCTGAAATTTGCTTAAACTTAAAACAGATTACACTACTTATTCTTTTTGGTTTTTTTAGAAAAACTTATAAGCTACAAAATCTATCAAAAGCTAAAACTAGGACAAAAAGCTACTTTTTATTCTTAGTCTAATCTAATAAGCTAATTTGAAAAGAAATAAGCACCAAGTGATAAGCCATAAGCTGAAAATCACATTAAGCCCTCAATAAAAACTTTAAACCAAACAGTATCTCAAGCAGACTTTTTGCTTATTTTTAAGCACTCAAATTGAAACTTAAGACAAAATTTCTTATATAAGCTTTAACTATAACCAACTAGCTACTTAAAAACACTTTTGAAAAGGATTTTTGAAAACAATTGCTTATTGAAAAAGCTCCTTGAAAACAGACTTATTACTCAGAACATGCTGATCTTCATTTTGAAATTGAAAAGACAAAATGCAATTTTAAAAGCTAAAAACAGATATCTAATTAAGCTACTTTTTGAAAACTAAATAAAAACAGATGAAATATGACCCTAGACTTATTTGAATGCTGAAAATCAAAATCTAAGAACTAATTTTACTCTATAAAAATTGAACTTGAAAAAGCTACTTTTTCCTAAATTACCTACTTATGCAGTTTTAACCAAATTGACCCATACTTAGAACTAGTGAATGTAGACCTAAGAGACTTATTTGGACACTCTAATAACTCAAAACTAAGACTAATGAATGTACTTTTATCAGCTAAAAACCAAATAAGCTATAAATCCAACTTTTACTAACTTAATAGATCTCAGATTCAATTATTAAGCTAGAAACCCTATAAAAACTTAATATCAAACTTCAAACTACCTAGAATTCTTACTAATCATCCTATAAATGAAATCTAACTTCAGAATTAAGAACCTAAGGATCACAAACAACAACAACTCTAAGTTAGAGGTGATGTGCCAAACACCCCTTTATTTTAAAAAAAATCATATTTAAGCCTTGAAAATTTAAAATCAATGAACAACACTTATCTACCAGATATCAAACAGCTTATGACAGACCTTATGAACATTTAACAACAATCAAATAACCCAGAATCATTAAGCTACCAACTATGCTACTTATTTATGGATTTTTATAGATTTTTAAGACAAATTTTGAAAAACTAAGATCTAAGCTATAGAAATCAAAAACAGATGATCAAACATAACTAATAAGATATAAAAATCAATTATAAGCACAAATAAGCAAGTAGATAAGCATAATAAGCAGATTCAAACTAGAAAATTAAAGACAGTAAAGATAAAAGAAGACTTACATAGGCCTTAGCTAAACAAAGGCTGAATAAGCTCAAAGAGCTGTCTACAAGCTCTAGCTTATCACAAGGATAAGCTAGTAAATTCCTATAAGCTCTTCCATTGTAAGCTTATCATCCAAATAGCTTATTTCCATTTAGCAAAAGTATTAGGCTAATTTTAAGGGTTTGAGTAAATTAGATTGCTTATTTGACCTCAATCTGAGCTTATAGACTCAAAGAGCTTATGATGAGCTTTTGAGAAGCTTGTGAAACAGTAGACAAAAAACAGTTGGAATTTTAAAAGCTTATAAGTAAAAAAAACAGATTATGTAAAAGTAAACTTTGATTTCATTAACTAAAAACTGAGTTACAAAACTTTGAAATTAAAATTACAGAAGCTTAATAGCAAATTACATTTAAATGAAAAATTACTTAAGCTACTAAAAAAATAGGAAAAGAAGATGATGTGTGTGAGGCGTGAGCTTGTATTTATAGCATTCAAATGATGCTTCTAGGTCTTGAGTCTGTTATACGCTCTCATGATCTCGTCCCTTCATTCAAGCCAATCATTGGATCTCAACTCTTATCTGTTGGATTAATTGAGTGAGCACACGGATTGCCAACGTGGCATTCCGTGTGTCAAAGCACTTGTGTTTCTTTTGCACTAAATTTAGTGCAAATTCTTTGTCCTTGATGTGTTTCTTGTCAGACCCGCGTGTCATTCCTTGTGGGTTTTAGCCAATGAAAGACTCTCATGATGTAAAACTCTGCCACATCACTGCTTGGTACTTGAATTATTCTTCCACGCTGTCATTTTTGATTTACCCCTTGTTTTGAGCATGTGGTTAAATGGAAGAGACGATGAACAGTAAATAGGATTCGCGCCTTTTCTTTTTTAACCGTTTAGAAGGGTGCTTGACTCGGGAAATTTGGGCTTTGACCTGGGTTTATAAAAAAAAGGATTGGGCCGGGTATAAGGGGTAATATCAAAAGGTGTTGGTTTAATATAAGAAGATAACAATCGTTATCTCTTAAGTACAAAAGAGATAACGGTGTTAGGTTTTAGGGACTATGATTTAACATTAAGGGTATTTTGGGAAGTTTTGTGGTTTTGTCTTCTTGTGGGTTGACCAGAGTTGACTAGAGTTGAATGGAGTTGACTTTTGACCATTGATAGCAAACTTCCGGCTCTTTATCCGTTCCCGTCCGTGTTTGCCCGGTTTTGACCGATTTCTTGTGATATTTACATTATCCGTTCCTACACAATCACAAAGACAAAACAAGCAATATACAAGCATTTTATGCACAATTTTATCTTTTTAGGGACATTTTTGATATAGAAAGGATATGTGATTTCTCACATATCAACGGCTAGCACAGCTGTGAAACCCTGTCAAGGAGATTCTTCGAAATTCTACCTGATCACAAGCAGTATTTATACTGATTAACGGGGAACCGTGGTTCTTGCAACCTTATTCAACGAAAGTGAACAAAGACACTTTCGTTTGTTTATTACTAACGTATACTTGCAGGAATCCCGACGGTTGCAGCTGCTGGCCAGAGACATGTCAATTCACAACCCCATGCTCACACTTCATATTCCTATCCAATGACATCATGATAGCTGAAAGACCTACAACACAGCTTCCGCAACACTGATGCTTGCTATCATGATCCATAAAAGTGTGAGCATGCCGGTCCGATGGTCACAACATCACATGGAGGCAATACTACACAACAAGGATGATAAAGAGAATTACTGTGGATGATGATCTCAATGAAAGCTCAAAGATCACATACAAAGACAAGCTCGATGGAATAATGCTAAAGATCACTACACAAAGTACAAAGATATTATTAAAGACTACGAGCTAGAACGGATGATCAACTCAAAGACTGCTGAGCTTCAATTAGTATTTTCATGGGTGACTTCCTTTAGGGGGAGATTGTTAGGTTCATGAAAAATACTCGGTCACCCCGTGTATTGTCCAGTTCAGCATAGCTCGTAGTGAAGAATAAGTGGCATGAATTAGGGGAAAGCTAATTCAGAAGCTTCTCCTTAACTAGAAGTGTATGGGTTACTTAGCTCGTGCCTATTACAGTATTTCTCCTACAAGGCACTACAAAGAGGATTCATGTTGGAGTGCAGACTAGAAGTCAAAGGCCACAAAAGACATCATCAGCATTGGAAACTTCATGGAAGTTCTTGTTCTTAATAATTAGGTACTTGTTAGGAAAATATTGTAAGTAATTCCGTATATCGTCCCATGGGGGAAGATTGTTAGGATTTCATTTTATGTGACGATATTATGGAATTACCGTAGTTTTTATATAGTTCATACGCAGGGACTAGATTAGCCAATAGTGCATAGTTTAGTTTAGTATGGGCTATAAATACCCCTCTATAGCTTCCATGGAGGGGCAAGACTTGTAAACTTTTCATTTTCATTTATCACACACACACTTTCTCTCTCTAGAGAAGTGTGCTTTTTGTTTACTCTCTCCCTCTACTCTCTCTCTTTTTACAAACATGACTAGGTTTACTTAGTTTATTCATCAAGACCACCAGATCTATAATTCTTTGTTTCTAACATTTCTCGCGTTTGTTGCTTATATGAATATGACCGTCTACCAGATGGATGTGAAAACGACATTCTTAAATGGTATCCTACGTGAAGAAGTCTACGTTAGTCAGCCGGACAGATTTGTGGATCCAGATAAGCCTAATCACGTGTATAGACTAACAAAAGCTCTTTATGGGTTGAAATAGGCTCCACGCTTGATGACATCAAATAACGTCTATTTTATAACATCATTTATCCCATGTAATTAACCCATTTTATATCATTATTGCAAAGAATTGTTACTTAATCATTTATATTTTAGAATTGCAGTAATTACGAAGTAGTTGGTGAATATTATCAAAAGGCGCACATTCTGGAGCTTAAATAAAGATATTTGAAGATTTCTATTCTAAAGACCAATACGCCTTATCCATCAAGGAAGATACGGTATATCCGTGCCTGCATTCACCAAAAGACCACAAAGGAAAGAAGATCAATACGCCGTATCCAGAGAAGACTAATATACCGTATAGGAAATATAGTATGTGAATATTTTGGAAGATATCAAACGTGGTCCCTACTCCAAAAAACCCCTAATACACCATATTTAATCCCTTAGATACGCTGTATCGAACCGACTTCCAGACAGTATAAATAGAAAACTCAAAAACGAGTTTTAAGTGTGCTAAATCATATTCTTGATACCTAAACCACAAAAGTCAATTTTTAAAGGAGAAAAAAAGCAGAAGAGATCTTGCAACGCATTCCAATCCATAGAAGACAATGTGTAATTTCTTATACTTTTGTAATCGTTTAGTTTTTGGTATCATTTGTTAACTCGGTTAGTTTACCTTGGATAAAACAATTACTCTTGTATTAATTATGATGTTTGAAGGATAATACCTTCAGGTATTAGCAATTATTATGAAGATCTGAATGCTTGGTTTTGTTTATATCTCGATTGCTTAGTTTATCGATGTGTGCTTGTTTATGTTTATCAATTCATACTTGTTTACGTGCTTTTGTATGCGACCTATCATTCAACTGGATCTAGTGATACGTACCAAGTAATCTAGATGCCAGGATAGCTCTTCATATAGTAGTTTATACATGTAGAATCATAGGATCACAAATATTGTCCTTCTAAAATCGTGCTAAGGATACGCTTCTGGCTTAACTAGTTAACGGAAATTGCCTTTGGTTTATTGAACATGTTGACTAGTAGGTGAATCTAGATAATTCAACAAATTATGTTCTGATTCCATTGGATAGTTAGACAAGTGGACCACTAGTGTATAAATTGCCTTTAAGTAGTAAATGGGTAAAGTCTCTATGAGCTAGGGTTTAACAAGATCACCATTGCTTTAATCCCTAAGATAGATTATAATCAGATAATAAGGATGCTTTATGTGGATGCTTTAATTGTGACAAAATTAATATGTCTAGGTCTTAGGACGAAGTCCCACCTAAGTCTAAGAATGATACGCCTCTTCGAGATAAGTAATCATTGCACTGAATAAGCAAATGAAACTTCTAATTGGATTAATGATGGCTAATACAGTTTTCTATCATAAGGCTCGACCACTCTTTTATCTTTTGTTAATTTGCTTGCGTGGGTTAAAGTGTCTTGAATTGATTGTAGTCACCAACAAACCCATGCCAGTCTCTCAAGCTGAGACCCCCCTTTTATCTGTTAGAATTAGGATTAGAACTAACACAGAATTAACATAGGTTTGACTTAGAATTAACTTGGATTAGATAAACCCAAAATATAAATAAATTGAGAGATTTAACCTCGCTTCAAGTGTTCGACACCCTACTTACCACGAATCTACCACCGACCAGGTACACTGCCCGTTAAAGTGTTATTTCTGGTTGAGTCGGCAAAATATAAATTTAAAACTTGAACTATCATAAATAAACACCACACAACGACACATCAAGTTTTTGGCGCCGTTGCCGGGGTGTGAAAATTAATCTTGATTTTTAATTTATGTTTTAGTTTTTAACATTAGATTAGATCTATCCCTTAGGAGTAGTGTTATATATATTAGTGTATATTCTTGTATATTATGTAAATTTTGTATATTTGTTAGTTTAATTGTTTGCTTGTATATTTGTGTGTTTAATTTAATTGTTTTTCTAATACATTGTTCTGGTCGATAACTCGATACGGCGTATCCACTTCCATTGGATATGGCGTATCCAACTTTCTGTCCAATACAACGTATTCATTCAACTGATTAATATGGCATATTCACTTCAATTGAATACGATGTATCGATCATCTGGAACAGAATCAGAATCTTGAGTTTTCGTATTTGATTTTCATGCTAAAAAGTTTTATATCCTAAAGAGCCTATCATACTGATTGTTTATTCCTTGTTTCAGGTAGTGCATGACAAGGAGTTCAACAAAAGAACTATTCACACAATACAAAAAACCTGAACGAGAATTTTGATCATCTAGGAGACACTTCAAGACACTAAGTCTTGACAAATTGAGATTGCATGATTTCAATTTACTTTCTGACCAAGAATACTTGGAGGAAGAAGTTGCGGAAACAATGACGGAAACTATGAAGTAGTACATGAGCAAGACCTGAGCTGACTACGGACCGAGGGTTGTTAGGCCCAAAATTAAAGACAAGGATAACTTTGAACTGAAGGGTCAATTTCTCAAGGAACTACGGACTAACACCTTCAGCGGTTTGGATCATGAAGATGTGAACGAACACATTGAGAAAGTTCTTGAGATCATTGATGTAACGCCCCGACCCAAAAGGGTAGAAGTATTACAAATATGGTGTGACATCAAAGGCATACATAATCATAACACAAGCATAAATAGCGGAAGTCTTAAATAAATAACCAAAGGAAAAATAAGTCAACATGACTTAAGGTACATAAGTCTTAAAAGACAGACATATCCAAATGAAATAACCGAAATAACGAATGTCTCAAAAAGTAACAAATCATATATCAAAACTAAGATCTCTAGGGTAAGTCCACACTCAGCACTCATATCCCGAAAGCAACCCCAGCTCCTAGCTTAGATACCTGCCGCAGGAAAAGAAAGTGCGGCTGAGCTTACAAAGCCCAGTGAACAGATATATATAATCGAACGCAAAAGATAACAGAAAGTCAAAGGATATGATATAAGGTGCAAAGGATATCACAAGACATGATCAAAGGAATACAAATATAAGGTAAGACAAATCAGAAGTCAATTCATAGTGTAAGGTAAGATGAATCAGAAAGTCAAATCAAGTCTAATTACCGAGCCCAAACAAATCATATCATAGTAACCATGGAGTCATGAGCTCCAAAATTGTAAAAGACGTGGAATGCACCCAAACATCAGTCACCAAATATACATATATCATAATGTCATAATCCATCGAATACAAAACAAATCTAGGATGCATCCATACGCCCCTTAAACAAATAATAATCTTCATAATGCGCATATAATATCAAATGGGGGACGGTGTGAGAAATCACTCACCCACACATGAGTCATGCCAAAGGTGCATCAATGACACGGCCATGTTACCTTCATGGCTAGGAAACAAATAGTGGCTCGGGTCTCAAACTGAAGGGTTCAAAGCAAAGTCATATCAAAGTTCATTTCAAAGGGATCATAGCAAAGGTTCAATGTCAAAGGTTCAAATATCAAAGGTAGCATAGCAGGGTTCAAATAGAACATAATAACAGATCATATAAGAGAACCAAGATAAAAGGCTCAGAGCAAATGTAGCAAATCACATAAGTAATCAAAGATAGAGAGGAATATGTCATGAGAAACCTTAACGATAAGGTCAGAATATCTGTACCTTATTCCGAAGCAAAGCAATAATCAAAGAAAACACCACAGGAAATCAAAATCACTCCCTCTTGACCGAACCTAAAGAAATGATGAATTCGAATTACAAACCATTCATTTAAGTTATACTTTCTATTTTTAGTAACTTTCCATTTTTAGTAACTTTCCAAAATTAGTAACTTTCCATTTTTAGTAACTTTCCATTTTTAGTAACTTTCCAAAATTAGTAACTTTCCATTTTTAGTAACTTTCCAAAATTAGTAACTTTCCATTTTTAGTAATATTCATCATTTGAGATTCTATTAAGTATTTTGAATAGTTTAGGGACTTAATATGCCAACCTTACAAGTTTAGGGTTAAATATGACAACTTTCCATATTTTAGGGTTTAATATGCAAAATCAACAATTTTCAAGGTTAAAAGGCCTAATAATCAAAGTTTCAAACATGTTTACTCAGATTATACCTCCATTTTCTGTATTTACAAGTCAAATCCCTTAATTTTACATAATTTACAACTTTTACCCTTTGGTTTATTAATTAATTAAACTTTATTTTTAATTATCCATAAATTACAAAACAAGTCCTTATAGATTCCAAATAGATAAATTGCATACTTTATACATTAAATATTAACCAAACCTTCACTTTTAGAATTTACAATTATCCCTCTATTTAATTAATTAATTCCTAATTACTTATTATATGTAATTAACCAATTTTTTATCCAAAATAAATATAAAAATGACATTTTATACCCCCCAATATTTTATAAAGAATTTATTAAATATAATAACATGTCCTAAATTAGACCCCATAGTTTTCAAAATACAAACAAGTCCTATTATACTTTAAATAGCAAATCGGATAACTCATTAAATCAACAAAACCCCAATTAAATTTTTCCCAATCACAAACACAATTATTACCCACTCATTAGCATTAATTGAACCTGGAAAAAATAGCAAAACCCTAACCCTAATTTATTTTATCATTTTTCTTTCCTTTTTTTCTTTTATTCGAAAATTCCGGCAAACAAAAAAATCCAATAATTATTCGAATCCCTTCCCTAAATTTTTACAACACTTTTTTATTTTTTTTTTTATCTGAGTTATATATGAAAAAAAAAACATTAGAAAAATATAAAATCAATGTACTAATAATTTTTTTATGCCAGATATCATAATCAGCTAAATTAGGGTTTCGAACATGATTTAATTATTTCGACCAAAATAACATGGATAATAATTTTACTCAAAGCATAGAACGAATTAATATGATGAAAATTGAGATACAAAAATACCTTTGATGATTCTTGATGATTTATTGAAATATTAACCGGGATTGCTTAATTCGAACGCCAAACGAAATACCACAATCGAACCAAGCACTTTTCAATCTTCCCACTATTTGTCCCACAATCCTTGACCTTCAAATCACCTTAGAAAAATCGTGCTTTCCCTTGGAAAATTTTTTACCGCCTCTTTTTGGTTTTTAGGGTTTTCGGGATTTTTGTATTTAAGGAATTAACAAATGAAATGAATAAAGATAATATATTAAGTATTTAGGCCGAATTCTAGGGCTTTCAAAAGAGTTTAAATCAGATAATAAAACTTGCATAATTTATTTTGTATTTATCTTAATTTTATTTAACTTAATTTGTAATATATAATTAAATAAATATACTTAATTTCGGCAAACATATATATATAGATATTAATTATTTTTCTCACATAATATAAAGTATTTTGATCTTACATAATTTCAATTGTCCAAAAATTAGCATTTTTTATAAATTCGTAACATTTAAAAGAAGATTATTAAGCTTTTATGGAATTTCTTGCATTAGGGGTATTTTGTAATTTTACACTTGTTGAGATTTTTATTAAGGTTTTACAATTATACGTGTATTAAACTTACGCATCACGTAATCAACCGAAAATCGATTCATCCAAATAATTCCTTCGGTATAAACTTCTTTTTTGAACGACGTCCATTTTCCTTCTCTTCTCTAGTTAGTGCTGCTTTTTTTTTGCAATACATTATAAATCTCGGTGTAATTTCCACCGTCTTCACTATCATAATTTATCCGGGATTTTTATTCTGTAACGTTCTTCTTCGAAACATGAAACATAATCGCGAAGTAGCAAACACACGAGCTACATATTTTTCCATTGCATTGTGCAATTTCCTGACCATGTACAAGATATAAAAAAAGAAAATTTCACTTTGACCGGGAAATATACAAATCTTTACACGAAAGCAAAAACAGCAAACTTTGATAAAATAGGCTTAATCTACACAGTAGGCTAATGTGTAAAGTTGTAATGAAATACATAATTTTTGGTATGAAAAAGACAAGAATGGCTCAACAAGTTGTTCTAGGGGATCTTACTCTAAAAGTGAGAGTAAACAAAGGGTTACACGGGGTTTAACTAACCAGTGTAGTTAGTTAATTTTACAACATGTAGGCTATTTAGTTTATACCTAGAAATTTGTCCTGTTCTGAACATGTTCCTCCATCTAAGTCATAGTTACCATCATTGCGGTCTCAAGTGATATACCAAGCCAAGTTCTAAAGTCCACTACATCACCGACACACTCATAATTTTGTAGAATTTTTAGTAGAAAATTGGAAACAGAATAGGCTTAATTCTCACAATATGCATCAAGGGTTATAGTGCGCTAGGTAATGTAACTAGTGATTTTTACAAAAGTCATGCTAATTTTTTTTTAAATTGGCCTATTTTTAAGCACGCAGCATGTTATTTTGTAAAAAGGAGGACAATCACTCTTAATTCCCATCCCCACCACTAAATTATACAATGTCCCTCGTTGTATAGAGTAAACAATTAAATAATAAGGGAAATATAATTGAAACAATAAACTCCTAAGTATTGCTCTGTGATAATTCTCCAAGATGAGTTCTTGAGCAAAAAGTGTGTTGACTAGGGCTTTAGAATGCCCGGATAAGTTCAACACATGTCTTTTTTAGATTATACCATATCATTGTATCAGCAAGGTCCTGCATAAAGGATTAGAAGATGAGTGCAATTTCTATCTTGCTACAATGGTACAAGAAAACAATTAAACACACAACTATACATGGATCAATACGCCGTATCCCAAACCCTAGGATACGCCGTATGGTTCCTGTAAAAATAATTAAATACTAAAAATTAAATATTAAGTTTAAAAACTGATAACGTCCAGACACGTCTATACGCCGTATCCAGAGGGTTTCGATACGCCGTATAGAGTGTTTGGGGAGACAGACTCGTGCAACAACCAATTAAAATGCGAGAAACAATTAAAATGACCGGGTTGTCTCCCAGGAAGCACTTTTATTTCAGCTGGTCTTTAAGTTTGACCTTTTTCCATTCTTACTTCATTCATCATTGATTCGCTCGCACTTGTCCCCGAGAGCGAATTTCTTCATAATCATTTAGCATGATGCGTACTTCTTGCAAAATTTCATGCCGAGCACAACGTCTTTTGTTACATCATCACCGTCAATGATAGTAAAACCTGTAATGATAGAAAAATTCCTAACAAAAACAGGTATATCGACAAAGTCCGATTACCTTCCCTTCATCTTTGTCCTTAATATGAATAATAAAAGCTTTTGAATTAAGTTAATAGACAAAGGAAGAGAGGAGGTCAGCATTAACATACTTATACCCTATTACATAAGAGAATGTCATTTTATAATAATGAGAGTTGGTTTTAACAAAAGTTGGCTCAAAACTAGCATATTGATTCGTTTTAGGTTCTAGAGGTGCGTCCAAATCATTTAATTCCATATAGTTACCATACATTGGGTCAAAAATTCATCACCCCTCAATAATAAAACTCTATTTTGAATCAAGACTTTTTATCACAAAGACCCTTTTGATTAGCTAGTGGCGGGCTTAATACTTTTAAAAACAGTTTTTCATTCCTGACACTTAAAGTAATCTTCCTTGTTAAAGACATCATCTTGGACATGGCAAATTGATAAGATTGTACGTGCCGAGGATAAAAGGGACATCGTCATACCTTGGGTATATCTATGATGATAAAGTACTATAGGGAAAATAAATTTTGTCAATCCTTACCTACCACATTTTCGAGCAATACCCCTTGGTTGTTTTATGTTCGGTCAGCCAGATCAATGGTCCAACCTAGTGTGAGATCAAAATTCCTAGGACCAAGTTGATCGTAGGTAGAAAATGGCAAAACGCTCATATACTTGCCCGAAAGTCAACAATGGCTTTATCACAACCGATATTATATAAAACAAGGTAAAGGTAAAGCTCCTGGGTCTTTTCTTTCTGAGGCAAAGTGTGATCATAAGCTTCAAGAATCTTCACATTTTGTGCCTCTCTCCAATCATCACGGCCGAAGTTTTGTAGTCGCCTTGGGAAAGGGACTGTTTTAGAAATTATGCTCCTGTGCTGTGTGCCCGATACGGCGTATGGACCACATCCGATATGGTGTATCTCAGAAAAATCAGCTTTAGTAGTTAAGATCGATTTAACTTGGTCTCTAGGGTTTGTTTTCATAGAGTTGGGTAGGCTTCCAAACTCTCTTTCTTGCAACACCTTGCTCATTTGTCTGATTTATATTTCCAAGGTCTTAATTGAAGCACCTTGATTTCTTATTGTTGCATCGGTAGAAGCTCGGATCTCCTTGATTATGTTCGAGTTTTCTTCATGCCTCTTAGATGATTCTGCCATAAATTTGGTCAGTGATTCTTCCAGGCTTGGTCTTCGATCAGGATACGAAGAGTTTCTATTGTTCCGTTTGTAAAATCATGGCCCTATTGCTCTATATTGTCCTCCAGGTTGATAGGGTGCACCGAACTGTGTATAGTAAGCTTCTTCTAAAGTTTTTCCTTCTTCCTTTTGTGTACAATCTTTCGTATAGTGCGGTCCCTTGCATAGTTCGCATCCAGCCTGAGCAGCGTACACTTTCTCATTTACTTTCTTTATTTCTCGTCTGAGATTTTTAAGTTGGGCTTGGATAGCAGCAAGCCCGTCAGAAGTTTCAGTACTTCTATACCTTGAAAATGTTCCATTGTGCCATTTCTAAGAGAATTCGGCCATTTCTTGGATGGCTACTTTAGCATCTGCGGCAGTTTTGGAAGGTATGACACCCTTTGAATCCAGAATTTATCGAGTTGGAATATCAAGCCTATTATAAAACAAGATGACTTCTTGCATGTTGGTTAAGTAATGTTGAGGACACTTCACATCACAATTCTTTAAATCTTTCCCAGCACAGAAAAGGCTTTCATCGTTTTCTTGTTTGAATTTGTTGCTTTCCTTTATATTCTTTGCGTACTGAGCAAGGTGGGACAATATTTGTTTAGAAACTTAGTTTTAAGAACCTCCCAGGTTGTAATCGGTCTTGATGGCTGGTTCCTTAGCCACCTACTTGCTTCTCCAGTGAGGGATACATGAAAGGCTCGAAGCATGATTTGATCTTGAGTTATTTTTGGATTGTTAAATAAGTCCAACAAACTCAAAACTTTTCGATGTAATTCGTATGCAACTTCGTGTTACATAACCACTAAAAAGTATTGTCACAGAAGTCCTTGAGACATTGCCCTTTCAATTCAAAGTAGGTGACTTGGTGATCGGTAGGGGCCTAAAACGCCCGAACAAACCTTAATCTCCACGGTTTTGCTCATGTATTGCTCCATTGTTTTCGTCATTTTTTCTCTTACTTCTTTCTCTGATTGTTCCTCGATGTAAAAAATTTGATCAAACTCAGGTGAATTAGATTCTACAAGACTTGGTGTATCGAAAAGCCTCCTCCTTGAGCGAAATTTTTGTTCCGGGTTTTCCAAAGGTGAGAATAGTTCTTTAGTAGAACTCCTTGTCATGCACTACCTAAAAAAATGACAATAAATCAGTAGGATATGTCCTGATGAGAGAAATCAAATCTAGAATTGAAATGAATAGAGCTTTGGTCTGGTACTGTATCAGATGACAGATACGTCGTATCCAATTAATTTGAATATGCCATATAGGTCCATTGAATACTAGTACGACGTATTGATTTTACAGAATACGCCATATGTTCTGAAGAACAGATACGTCGTTTAGATTGTAGAATTCAATACGTTGTTCTGGGTAGAAGGTTTGATACGTCGTATCCAACTGGTGGATACGGCGTATCAGGTGATCAATCAGAACAGAATACTATTAAAAACAATTAAATGCTGGAATTAAATAATTTAAACATGCAAAACAAATAAATACAAACAGAATTTAAATGATTAGTTAAATTAATTAATGGTTAGAAATACTAAAAAGAATAAGGTTTTAAATTAATTCATCCCACACGGTAGCGGCGCCAAAAACCGGATGTCTGCCCATAGTGTAGGGTCAATTATTTGATTATCAAGTTTTAAATTTATATTTAGCCGACAAACCTAAAACAACACTTTAACGAGCAGTGTACCCGATCAAGATGGAGTTTCGCGGTAAGTACGGTGTCGAACACTAAGAGTGAAATACTAATCCTATATTCTATCACTATTTTAATTAGTTCTAATTAGTCTATGTTAATTCTAATTACTGGTTAAACCTATGCTATATAACGTTGTCTAAATGATACGTAGAGGATTCGGCCATGAAGAGACTGGCACAGGTTTGGTGGTGACAAATATTAATTCAATACGCAATAAATACCAAAAGAAGAAAATCAGAGATAGGAAAGAGGTACAAGCCAAATGATAGAAAACTGTAATAGCCATAATTAAAACCAGTCAATAGTTGGTTGGTTTTTGTTTTAGTGCAATGATTTACTTATCCCGAAGCGTCAAATCATTCTAAGTTAACTAGGTGTGACATATACGGGTCACCTACCTGTTACCCCCACCCTAACTAAGCTCATAAATTAAAAGGTACAGATGAAACATTATTTGTGATCATATTGGACCAGTAATAAAAACACTATATAGAGAGGTTATCCCCGTATCTTAGATACTTGTTTAGGTATCACTAGACCCCTGTTGGACGCTACCAGTTGAATATAGTCCAAATCAAACACATAAACAAGTATGAGGTGATAAACATAATTAAACAACCAACGATTAATTAAGAAATCGATTTTAAAAAATTAAACTTTCATTAAGATGGATAATACCTGACGGTATTAGCCCACAACCATTGTAATTATACAAGCGTAATCAAACATAAAAAATCGAACGATTAAGAGCGTAAAAATTACACGATGTCTTCTATGGATTCGTTATCAATGCTTGACCTTGGTGGCTGTGATTCTCTTCTAAAACTCGTCTTTAATAGTAATGGTATAAAGATTTATGATATTGCACAATCCGAAAACACGTTTTTGAGTCTTCTATTTAAATGTCTGAAAAAAGACTCGATATGCCGTAATCTAGCTATGCCATACGGCGTATAGGGCTAGAGTTCCTTAGAGTCGCGCTAAACAAATTTAGGAAAAACGTCCGCAGATTGATATTCCTATTGGTAATTGGTCAAACGTGTTTTCTTGTGAAGTTCAGGCGCTGATACCCGTATAATCTTTTGCTGGATACGGCGTGTTGGTCAGAAAATCAGCAATCTTCAAATGTCTTTGTTTTAGCTCCAAATTATGCGCCTTTTAGCTTATCTTCACAAAACACTCCTGAATTAATGCATTTATAAACTTTAAAGCAATTAAGTACCAAATCTTGCAATAATTATATAAAAGTGGGCAAAACAGATAGGATAAATGATATTATAAAGTGACGTTATTTGATGTCATCATTATACAACTAGACTATACTAAGGTAATAGAACAAGAAAGTGTCAAATTTTATGGCTGGAAACCTGCAAAAGATGAATATCTTTTGATATTATTCGAACCAAGGACACGCCTAAAATACCTATAAAACGCACACAAAACCTACACAATCACCCCATGGCTCTTGATATTAATTATAGAATATCAACACATAGAAGGTATGGATTCTGTGTAGATTTTAGAGAGAGGAAGAGAGGTGATTGGATGAACACTTAGAGAGAGAAAGAAAAGAAGAAATGTTAGATTACTATGTGAAAATGAATGAACAACCAACACCCTTTCCATACCATGGAAAGGGTTTAATTACTCCTATCTAGGCCAGCCATGGGCTTTGTCCATGGGCTTTTCCTAAGCTAGCCTTTTAAGGTTCCAAATATTACTTAACGAGCTATCTAATGATATTAATGAAAGTGACTGTACTTATCTTAGTCCTAACAGCGATTCATTATGATGTACATTAAGTGATATCCCTTAAATTTTCAAGTTTTCTTATTAAGTACTTGAATGCCTTTGAAAGTTTTGTGATATCTAATAATATGCCATTGTAATAAATTGAGTCTTTTGAGGCAGAGTTTTCTAATGACTGGGATATAATGCATTTGCATCCAAAAACTTTAAAGTATTCTAGGGAATGCTTCCTACCTCTAAGTATTTCATATGGTGTCTTATTAATAGTTTTCCTAATCAAAACCCTATTAAGTATATATGCGGCGCTTTCTACGGCATGACACCAAAATTTTTATGGGATCAATTGTTCATTTAACATTATGCGACTCATTTCATGCAAAGTTTGGTTCTTCCTTTCAACAACCTCATTAGATTGAGGAGTGCGAGGTGTCGAAAAGCTGTGAGAAATTCCATGTTTGTCACAAAAGACTCCAAATTGAAATTCATTATCAAATTCTCTACCATGAACCGTTCGAATTGAGACAATCCAGCGTCCAAGTAGGTTTTGTAGACTTTTACCCAATACCTTAAATTTATCAAAAGCTTCATTTTTTGTTTTAAGAAATAGTGTCCATGTATATCTTGAGTAATCGTCTACTATTACCAAAGTATAAAAATTACCCCATAGCTTGAATAGGTGAAGGACCAAACAAATCTATATGCAAAAGTTCTAATACTCTAGTGGTTGAAATCATGTTTATAAGCTTATGACTAACATGGACTTGCTTGCCTATTTGACAAGCATCACAAAAATGATTATCAAAATTTTCTTTTAGTAGTTTTCTTACTAGTTCCTTTGAAGCTATGATTTAAATTAAACGAATATTAACATGTCCTAGTCTCGTATGCCAAAGGGTTGAGTTATTTACTATGGATGCAAGACAAAATTTATGTTTGAAAGTAGGATGGATGTTACCTGGAATAAAGATCCCGATTTTAGGTATGATATGCTCATCTTGATTTAAGGAGTATGAATTGAGTAGTCTTCTATTTACACCGGTGCGGTTGGCGCAATCACTATCCACAATTCGATGATCCGTTTAAAAATCGCGCTCATGCCATTCCTAAAAATTAACAATGTAACTCAAGGTTTTGGTACCCACCTTTTCTTGGGTCTGTTGTGGTTAGTAAATAAAGTGCCACTAGACAAACATCCTTGGGTCTATGAAGTAAAGTACTTAGTTATGTATGACGTACCTCGAGAACACAGCAGACCAAGGATTGTTTTAAAAAATCATGGTACATTTGAAAATTGGTCAAACGCTTCGATTGTTTTTTTTTTTTTTTGCCTTTGCTTTGGGTATGGATTTCTCTTTCCCTTGAAAGTGTTATGATACAAAGACCTTGGTTTTATAACAAATTTCTTCTTTCGAAGATTGGTTGTTTTGAAAGGAAAGTCTTTGATTATATGACTTTAAAAGTATTCAAGATCATAAATGAAGCCCGAGTGATATCTTTGGTGTCTTAATTCCACTCTTCTAATAGATGCTTGGGAACCTCGGGTGTTTGCAAAATGAGTTTGAGGTATTCCGGGTTTAACAGAGCTATTTGAGGGATTTTCTTTTTGACTTTCTTTTACAAACATTATTGGTTTGTTTAGACTCACAGAGGTGGTTTTATCATTTTTTGAAATCCAAGACCTTCCTTATCTTGGGACAACTTTTGACGAATTTATATGTCATCCAAAATAACGTTACTCTTTTTTAATTTTGAAAAATTCAAGCTTCAATCTTTGAAGTTAGGAAACATTGTAAATGCAGGCCTCATTGTTTAAGAAACGGGACCTTTTGTTTCTAGTAGGCCCAGGATTCGTGTAAAAAAAAGGCCCTTTATTTACAGAGGCATATTCTTGTTCTCAGAGACCTCCGTTTTAAGGCTCGAGAAACATATTTAGGAGTTATTTGCATTTTCTGTGTTTTCGGTTTTTGGACTTTTGTTTTTAAGCATAGTTTTTCTGGCCCATTTTCTTTGAGGCCATTTCATTTTCATATGCTTATTTAATAATTTTTACATATGACATGGCTATTCATTTCCAAAATATATGAAAACTCTATTTTGGCATTTTTGCTAGAATTTTGCCTAACTATCAGTATTCTTTTCGAATCAATGATAATTAGAAGATTGTTTCTGGTATTCATTAGAATCAACAGATTTAATTCGTTTGTTCCTTACGTAGTCTACATCAGTTGGTATTAGAGCCGAAGTTCCTGTTAAGATACCTCCAAGGAGATATAGGCCTATTACTCGGAAGCTATAAGCAAGACTTTGAGCAGCCGTGTTATGACAAGAATAGGAGGAGCAATCAGGATCAATGTTGATCAATTGGCTGATGGAATGAAAGACATGATGAATCCAAGAAGACGTATGTGTAACAATCCGTTATTTCAGGTCATTTCCCGACCTCAAATTATTATCATTATTTATTTTTAGAGTTTTTACGCGTTCGCTTTTAATTATTATCTTATAGTTAAATCGCGTAAACTAAAAATCATCATTCAACGTAAACGGATACCAAACAAATAAAAGTTTACATCAAGAAAGTGTTACATGATTATTAAGAGTATAATTTATAACTTTTCATAATTTATTTTTATTGGTTACGTAAAACGCTTACGTTTCATAATAAATTACATTTAAGCATACCCGGAAGCACCAATACCCATCTATACTCAAACAAATACCCACTTTTATACTCACTACATAAAAATTAAATAAATCCCTACTATATATTAAGCCAAGGCCGGATCTATAGGAATAAAACACAAACACAAATTCAAATTTCACTTTATAATACCACACATGCTTATTTCTTACCAAGGACATCCCTCCTCTTAGGGAGGAGGAGAGCACCTTACATAATGTACCTCATACCACCCTCTTATGCATGGTTTTGGCTAGTAGTTTAGGAATTACCTCTAGTATATATAGGTGTACCACACAAGACTTGTACACACTTCCAGATTGTCAAGTAAACTTTCAACAAAACTCTCCCAACCTCCATCTAAACCCACGACTGATTTCATATAATTAGGGGGTTCATACATTTGATTTTTCAAGAATACAAGGCTCATTAGTTATAATATCTAAGGTGTTGCAAAGTGGTTTGGAAGATTGGGTATTATTTACAAGGGTTTGTAATCAAGAAGATAATTAGGGTTTCTTAGTTAGGGTTTAATCTTGGGTTTGATTTTTGGGTTTAAGCTTAAGTGTAAGATTGTGTTCTTGATCCTACTACACTTCTATAAGGTTCATTTAAACCCTATATATTTTCATCATTCATTTTACATTTGTTTTTCATTTGCTTGTTATAATATGTTAAACACCACCCTAGCTTAATTTCATGAATAATGAGATACTACACAATTATATATAGATTTGAATTATTATGTAAACATTGGTAAAATAACTCCTTAAAATAGAAGTACACATTATAATATAAGTGTTAAATAAATGCTAAGGTAGGTTAAAGAATTATGTATGTGTTGAAAGTTATAATTATAAAAGTTTGAACAAATGATTTTGAGACGACTTTACTCATGGACAAAGGCAAGTATCATTGACATATTATAGAGGACTTAAGAATTATCAAGTTATGTTATGTATTAGTTAAGGACTTGTAATGTGTTAGATAAAGTGAAGAAGTATATAAAACAAGGTGTATAAAACAATAAGTAGAAACTTGCATACCTACTGTTGGAATTCATATATAAACATATATATATTATGTTTTATTTAATTAGTACTTATTACAAGGATCGTAAGCATATAATGAACTTGAAAAACCAAGCTATAACGAAAAAGATATGACACTTTTAAGTTTACGATAATTAAAGGTATAAAAGTATTTTTATAAAAGTTATTTTATAAAACTCCTCACTGTTTCAGATCTGATAAATTAAGGGAGACATTTTATAAATGTAGTACTTTTCACAAGGAATCCAAACATGTAAGAAACTCGAAAAACGGATTTTAAAAATGAAGGTGTTATGATATTACAAGTTTAAGTTAAAAAGTATTTTTATAAAAGTAAATTTATAAAAATAAGTTACTGTTCACGACAGTAAACTTTTGGAGAATGATTTTCTAGAGGTTTTAATTACGAAGAAGTGGATATAAGTATCACTCAAAACCGAATTGAAACGATCGAGATACAATTAAAATACGATTCCAATAATTAAAGTTATAAAAAGTATTTTTATAAACTTTTACCTACTGTTACTGTTCATAACAGTATTTAACCATATAATAACTATAATATTTTGATAGGTTTTCTTAATACAAAACCGTGGACATAAGAAACGCGTAAAACAGAGCTAAAACGATAAAGATACGAGGTTTATAAAACCTTGTGCACTATTTTACTTTTATATATTATTTTATAAAATAATTAATAATATGATATTAATACATAATCAATAAAAATATTAAAACATATATTTTTAACAAAAGAAAAAGCACTAGCGGTGTTTGTGCATTTTTCGGATGTTGTGTAATATCTCGGTTTTCCAAGAAGCAAATCGCTCTTGTTATAACCACTACCGAAACCGCATATGTAAGCGTCAGAAAGGCATGAAAACAAACACTATGGATGAAACAAACTCCCTTCAACCATGGCATTTGCTTCAACGACATCTCTATAATTGACAACAACTAAGAAGCCATCCAATTAAGCTTAAACCTCCGCTTATCAATCTCACTAAAATTCGTCACTACTCTCGTCGCAAGAATATACAAAGAGGAAATACATTCATTGTTAATAATGTGATTATTTCATCCGAAATAATTAAATTGAAAGATTAATTAAATTATCTTCAATTCGTTAAATCATTTCGCGTCCTTAAATCTTGATGCAGGCCCAAGTATTGAAGAACGGGCCCTTTTGTTTCTAGAGGCCCAAGATCGTATGAAGAAAGGGCCTTTATTCAAAGTGGCATAACTTGGGTTCAAAGACTCCGTTTCAGGCCCATGACTAGCTAATTCGAAGCTTGGAACGAGGAGAACGTCGTGGCAACAAAACATAGTTGGGTTACGGGAACTTTCGTGCCCTGAAACATTATATTTTAGGAGTTATTTATATGTTCGTGTTTTTTTCGAGTTTTTTGGACTTTTGTTTTTAGTATAGTTTTTGGCCAGTTTGTCTTTTGAGGCCCATTTTAGTTTCATATGCTTATTTAAGGACTGTACTATGATCATCGCTATTCAGTTCTAAGAAATACAAAAAGTCCATTTTTGGCAGTTTTGCTAAGAATCACTCTAATAACCGGCATTCTTTTGAATCAACGATTGTTGGAAGAGTCAATCCTAGTATTCATGTGAATCAACATGATCGATTTGTGTTGTCTCTTTATTTTAGTCTACATCGGTTGGTATCAGAGGCGAAGTTCCTGTTAAGATGCCTCAGGGAGAAATAGGCCTCTTACTGAAGCTTATGAACATGAATTTGAGCAACGTGTTATGGCAAGAATGGAGAAGAGATTAGATCATTTTGCTGATCAATTAGCTGATCAAATAAATGAAATGATGAATCCAAGAAGACGTGGGGATCGTAACGGTCAGGGAAGTGAAGGTGAAGAGTCAAAAAACCCGTTCTTTGAGGGTAAGGGTTCATCTTCTGATGAATAACCGGATCGACGAAGGCGAAATCAAAGGGAGGATAATAGGCATTGGGAGTCTAGAATGAGAGTCAATATTCATGAGTTTTGTGGGAATACTTTGAATCTCGAAGGGTTAATTGATTGGCTTGTTGCGGTTGAAGAGGTGATTGAATTCAAAGAGGTTCTTGAAAACAAAAGGGTTTCATTGATCGCTACCAAGCTACATGGTAGGGCATCCACATGGTGGCAACAATTGAAACTGACACAGGAGAGAGTTGGAAAGCCAAGAGTCACCAGTTGGAGGAAGATGAAGAAGTTAATGAGGGAAATTTTTTTCCTCATAACTACCAACGATTGATTTACCAACGGTTACAGAATCTAAAACAAGGGACCAAATCGGGTGAAGATTACACAACCAAATTTTACCAATTGATTTCAAGGAATGATATTCAAGAAACCGATGATCAACTTGTCTCTCGTTACATTGGTGGTTTAAGAGTCCAAATCATGGATTCTGTTAACATGTTTGATCTGACGACCCTTTCTGATGCACATCAACGTGCATTAGCTTTTGAAAAATAGAGTCAACGAGTTGGGAGTTCATCTTCTGTTTCCATAACAAGAGGTGGTTCTGGTTCGGGTAACGTGACTTCTTAATTTGTTCCCAATCAGGCAAAAGTGGGTGGTGGTAATACTGGACCAGTTTCTAAGGGGGTTGGAAGTAGTGGTTTGAAATGCTTTAACTGTGGAGAACCTGGTCACCGACAGTCGGAGTGTAAGAAGGCTGGGAAAAGATACTTATTTGCTAATGAGTAATAGGAAGACGAAGGTGTGGCGGATGACTAATATGAAGAACCTCTAGTGTTTGAAGACGATCAATATGAAAAAGAGATTGTGAGTGGGGATGTGGGGGTGAATTTGATAGTGAGGCGCTCTTGCTTGACACCAAAGGCTGCTGGCGATGATTGGCTTAAGCACAACATCTTTCAGTCAACTTGTACTATTTTAGGTAAGGTTTGTACCTTTGTGGTTGACCCGGGGAGTTTTGATAATTTGATAGATGAAGAAATGGTTCAGAAATTAGGGTTGAAAACAAAGAATCGTCTTAAACCTTACAAGTTATGGGGTTAAGAATGGTGGTGTGGTATCTGTTTACCAAGCGTATGTCCTGTGCTTTTTCTGATGAGTTATCATCATATAAAGATGTGTTTGGTGTGATGTGGCTTGGCATGGATGGCTGGTCATTATTGTTGGGTAGTCCTTGGGGAGCATGATCGAACACGACACATAACGGGGGGAGTAATACTTATTGGTTTCTTGTTTGTTTAGTGCGAACGATAACTTTGATTGCCGAATAAAATCAAAGAGTTAGTCAAACAAGCCCATCTGTTTTTGGGTTTCATACTTTACTAACACTTTCACCGTTTCAGGACGAATTGGAGACGGGCGATGATATTTTTGTGCCATTAGGGAATAAAGTGGCTAAGGATAGTAAAATTCACGAGGCTATGATTCCTTTACTTGAGGAATTTTTTGATGTTTTCTCTAATGAGTTTCTTGATGGGCTGCCACCTTTGCGTGACATCCAACACTATATTGATTTAGAGCCTGGTTTACAATTTCCTAATAGGCCACATTATAGAATGAGCCCAGGAGAGCATGAGGAGTTACGTAGGCAGGTTGAGGAATTAGTTTCTAAGGGTCACGTTCATGAAAGAATGAGCCCGTGTGTTGGTCGGCTTATAAGAGCTTTTTGAAGTCGGTTTAGAAGGATCACAAGGACAACAGCACGAACCGATCTAGTTCAACCTTCTAGAGCACCGATCTAGACACCCGATCTAGAGTAACCGATCAAGACTACCAAACTAGTTATTCACCGAACTAGTAAAATTCAAAGAAGGAACCGAACGAGTTCAACAACCGAACTAGTTGATTTTGTTAAGGACCCGAACTAGTTATTCACCTTAAGGACCCGAATTAGTAAAACTCCTTGAAGACCCGAACTAATTTTTCTAGCAATGCACCGATCTAATCCAAAGTTTACAAGGAACCGAACTAGAAAACTTTAGAAGGAAACCGATTTACCAAGTCAATACGAACAAAAATTACACGTTATAAGTCATTTTCGGGTTTTTGTTTTCGAGTGACGGTGCACTACGGGACGTTTAACTTATACCATCGTGATCGTGACATCTTTTCGATCAACGTGGTATATTTAGTTTTCACCGACGACAACCGTAGCATTCCGCGAGATTAAAATTTCAAACGTTTCATTTTTGTGTAAATCAAATCGAAGAAAAGAAAAAAAGGAGGGAAACACTTTCATTTATTAACAAAAAAATGGAAAGTTACACATGCAATCTCTGAGCTCAAAATCCATTTCAAACATAGTCCTTAACCCTTCTCATTGGAACAAGTTTACACCGTTAGTCCTTAATTGCTACAAAACCGCCCGTTACTCATCAAAAGTGAATCGTAATTGCACCATTTGTCCTTAATTGAGTTTTGATCAACTGTTAATCATTTCAAGCTGAAAGTTTGTGCATTGTTCATCATTTTAAGCTCATTTTGCACCAACAAATGCTCACGTACTTCAATTTCAACAACGATTTCAACAACAAATAATCATTGTTTTACGGTTTCTTCTTGAATTTGTAAAATCCCACGAAAGATTCCATTCTTTTCTCGGTTTTAATCAAAGACTTGTAAAATCTCGTGAACGTTAATTGATTTCAATCCACAACAACAATCACTTTACCTACTTAAGATCCGATATCCATTCACAACATCAAAATGTCAAATACAAATACTTATTTGCAAATTCAAACATCAAGTGTTCTTCACAATGACACAATTTCTTTGTGTTCAACTTCTAAAGTTCAAGAGAAGACACAACTTTCAAAAAGTAGATGAATGAACAGTCTTCAAGCAATTCAGTCACAATTCAAGTTTCTCACAGAAACTTTACAAGACTTTGGTACCATGTCTATCTTCAAGAGAACATTCTTTTAAGACTTGGATTTACTAGAACAACATCTTACCAAAGAAACAATTTCTCAGACTGATTGCAAGACTATTTTGACAAAGCTCATAACAACGTTTGAAAATGCTTTCAAAATCAAATTCAAAAGCGCTATGTAAAAATATACAAATTGAAGCTCAATCCTTATACGATGCAATGATCTTTAACATGGATTTCCCATTGGGACATACAAGCTTGAGATAACTCTTTCAACAACAACGAACCTCACAATTTGTTGAAACAAAAGAATTGATGCAAGACACAAGAAGATCATTCAAATCCAATTCCAGCATTGAAAGTTGATTCATTAAAAGTTGATTTAGTTGTCTTACAAAACACTTGTTCTGAGAAAGAATACAGTAATTCAAAGACTGCATCTAGTAAATTAGTAAAAGGAATGCAACTTGAATTTTGAAACAAAAAATGTGCATGCAATCAAATACAAGATGTCAAAAGCAAAAGAAAGATGCATGGCATATTTTCGATCTCTTCATTCACACCTTCAAGTTCTTTCCAAATAAGACTTAAAAGCACTCACATCGAACAATTATTTAAACGGCATTCATGACACTCTATGGTCAAGATGGTTGATCCTTTCACAAGTTACAATGCTCCTAAACGTAGATCAAACTACAAAAGCAACATGACAAAATAAAAATTTCAAGAAGAATGGATCCATGGGTGCAGCCTTTATTGTGTGATAAACAACCAGTTTTAGAAGTATCTACAATTCACAGTTTACTTTAGGATTATGATAGTCAAATGACAACAAGTACTCTTTGTTTAAAACAACTGGAATCTAGGGTAAAACACTCAGAGAAACATTACTTCGACACATAAGTAATGTTAAGAAGTTTGTTGTTGAAAGAACACGTCATCAAACACAGCATGATAGAAGGGTGAAAAAAAGACAGATGCAGACGCAAGTGAGTAAGATTGATACGGGTGAAGCAGTGGATAATGGTTTGGTTGTCATGGAAAGCAATGGAACAGAATCAGAAGTGCAATATGAAATCAGCAGGTCAGGGAATGATACAGATGCTGATGATGCAGATATCATACCCATTTATGAAGAAGAGCTAATGGTTGAGGTACAATTGACTGCTAAATGTAATATCTTTTCTATAGGACAACAAGCATACTAAGCAACCTGAAAGGTTGGACCATAATCCTGAACAAAGTCGATTTAAAAGTCCTTATGCCTGATTCAATCCACCTGAATAACAAACAACAGAAATGCCTCAAAACAATCACTCGAGTTTGTAAATATTTTACTCAAAAAGACTGTTGCCCAATTTCAAAAAGAGTTTTCAAGAATGGAAGCACATTGTATTTGTCTCAAACTTAAATATCAAAATCAAGCTTTAAAATCAGGGCAACATAGGGTCATATTTATCGAATGAAACAAAGTTAATAAAGCCGAAGATTAAAAAAGAAATTGATGTACTTGAGAACAATGAACACTAACGAATGTAGAACAAGGTGGCTAAATTACCTAAGGAAAATTAGACTTTAAAAAAATCATTACAAAGATTTGATGATTTATATAAAAAATTTACGAGATCATAAGAACGATAGAACAAACACCTTCTATTCTTGTCTAAAAAGCTAATTTAAAAGCATCGGTTCAGGAAAAGGTTTTTTTGCAATTGCAGCAGTTAAAGAAATGAATTTAAAGAGAAGTTTAAAATTAAATATTGTAGATACTAAGTTTGCTAAAACATCAATCTTAGGGAAACCGGTTGTACAATCACTAAGAAACCAATTAGTTGTTAGACAACCGAATGCGTTTAAATCTTAAAGGCCTCAAATGTCAAAACTACGGTTTTCCTCCCAAGTTGATGTGAGTAACAATTTATCAAGACCATAACATCAACCACAATTTGCCTAAGAGAAAAGATGAACTGTTTTTTTGCAAAACCATGATCATTGATATGCATCAAGCTAATCTAGGAAATAAATTCAAGAACATTAGCCCCAAGATTAGTTCAAATAACATGGTTCATAATCACTATCTAGATGACGCTAGGAAAAAGACACAAGAAATAGATAGGAACTTAAAAACTAGGATGATACCTTATGCTAGATTTCAAAGCACTGTTAATGGTAGTAAACCAAAACCTAGGAACAACAATCAAACACCTATGATTTTTCCTGTAACTAAGAGTAGTTGCGTAATAATAACGGTTGTGCCCAAAGCAGATCACTCTAAGAGTTCTAGTTCTTTCTCAGATTCGAAACAATTTGTTTGCTCTACATGTCATAAGTGTGTCTTTAATATAAATCATGATGCTTGTATAACAAAACTCCTGAAGGAAGTGAATTCATGTGTTAAGATTCAATCCCACAAGACTAGAAACAGCAATCAAACTAGCAAAATAAAAATTGTGCCCGTAGCTCAAAAGAGTCATACCAAAAACCTTGTATGGCAGAACATCACAAGACATAGGATTTCTCCAATAAGACTTACCGCTGTGTAATGGAAAACATCTCCTAGATCTAATATTAGGTGGAAACCCACGGGTAGAATTTTCAAATCTATTGGTCTTAGGTGGATTCCTACAGGAAAGTTATTAGACTCTTGCACGGGCAAGGATGACAGTGAACCCACACATGGTTCAAATGTAGATATCCCCAATATTCATGAATGCAAACAAACTCTAGATTTAAGTGCAGGTACATCACTCACTGGTCAGCAAAAACAAAGAATTAAATTTTAGTGCAGGTACTTCATTTAATGTCAAGCAGGAAAATCTCAGAGTATGGTTGTTGAAAAAGCTGATATCATAGAAACCAGTGTCATAGTGGATTCATAAATGATGAAATTGCAATGACGTTTGATCACAACAGATCAAGCCTCGAACCTTAATATCAAATGACGTTTGATCACAATAAAGTCAAGCCTCGAACCATAAGGTCAAATGAATGTATGAACAAAAACAGATCAAGCCTCGTACCACAACGTGCAACAAAAGTTCATACATCAAATAATGATAGTTATGATGTTTAATGCCATAGTGTGGAAAGTCTATTCGGAAACTCCCATTGTTCCGCGAATATCTTAATGAGAAAATCAAAGTTATTTTAAAGTTCTTTCGCTGTTACTACTGCTTGATGCATGCCGAGTAAAACGTCAACAACAACCTTATTTAACTTCATCTACGTTCAACCCTGCACTATCTGTCACCGCTGATAGTAAACTTCTAATTATTTCTATATAAAAATCTTATCTAAAAAAAAACTAAAAAAATCTATTTTTCTATCTAATACTTGTCTGAAATCTTCTATAACTTAAATTATATATAATAAAAATAATAATTATTTTCTACTCCTATTTCTACTATAACTTCTATAATATTCAATTAGAATGATAATTCAATATTCATCTATTCTACAATACTTATATCTAAATATTCTCAATATATACTTATTAATAATTTTATATTTTCTATAAGTTATCTAATTTTTCTAATCTATTTTATTAATATTAATAATATAATTAAATCTATAATTTACTAATAATATTTATTTTCTTCATCTATCTAATATCAATATATTATAATTATCTATATATTCTATCTAATGAAAGAATAAACTATAATACATGATAATCTTGAAACTTCTTCTATATAAATTAATTACAAAATACTTCTATATAAAAATTAAATATATAATTCTAAAAATAGTTGCTTAAACTTCTAACTTCAAAAGAAATCTAAATCTATTAAAAAAAATATTCTATTTCTAATTTAAAAATATTCTACTTCAAGTTCTATAATAATTTCAAATGTACTCTTAATTAATATTTATTTCAATATTCTATTTCCCCACCCCACCCCCCCCCCCCCCCTAAAAATCTAAAAAAATATCTAATTATATTAATACTATATATAATTTCAAATAATAGTGGTAGAATATATATCTTATATATCAAAATAAATTATTAAAAATATTCTAATCTAGAAGAAATTTCTGTAAATATAATAAAAAAATCTAAAAAATAAAATTCTAAGGAAACGGACAATTCAATGTAATTGCTCAACAAACTAAATAAAATTAATCTTCTATTAGATAAATATCTTATAAAAGTATCCTAATATAGAACGAACTATCTAAATACACTTCTCTATATATAAATTTGAATTATGAAAAAATCTAATAAAATCTACCTTCTAATATAATATCTAATAAAAATATAATATAATTTGGGCTGTAAATATTTTATTTTTCTCTTTATTTTGATTTGCAAATATTTTTGAAAAAGGAAATTACAAAAATATAAAACCAAAAAAAAAGAAAATGAGAAAAATATAAATCTATAAAAACAAAATATAAAATCAGAAAATTTCAAAAATACCAAAAAGAATCTTCTCGACATGTCTCTTGGAATCGATAACATTTTGTTGATCCCAATGAACAGATCTTATTAGCTTGTTAAAGCTTAGTTAACCTGGATAAATCCAAACTAACTATCAGAGAAACTATGATTGTGAATACTACAAGTTATGCGGAATCTAACTTTGATACTAAGAATAAAATAATATACTAAACGTTTGAATATATTGATTGCTAATATCTCCTAGTTAGTACTAAATAACTAACTATGAGATATGAATTCTATGCATATCTCTAACTATGTCGTAGGGTTCCTTTTATACACTAAGGAAACCCTAATGGGCTTACAAAACGCATAAAATGATAATACATATCTATTCCTAATTTAACTCATGCATATCATAATAGCAGTACCAACTATATAAGACTAAGCATACTAACTATAACTAACAGTAGTACTATATGCAAACTAACAATGTACTGGCAGTACTAACTAATATAACTAACAGTACAAACTATTTAGTCTGTTTTCTTCAATCTTAAGCAGCAACATCAACTCTGAACCAGCAGTAGTAAATTAGCACCAGCAGTAGTAACTCAGAATTCCCAATAATCCTCTCCTAAACTTGATATTTACTTGTCAATCATCATGTTTCTTTACTATAAGCTCCATAAACACCAAGAGGATGTATCCAAACACTTTACTACTCTTCAAACAATGATTTGATGAACTTGATAAGCTCAAATGCCATAGTACTTTTTTCTTCAGCTTCTAACTGCAAGTTCAGCATCTTCTCTAGTAATTCCTTGACCATAGGGTACTTCTTTTCCACTAGCATCTTAATTTCCATGGGTGTACCATCCATAAATAGAGTATGAACTCTACAATTTTCATACAATTTCCATCTCAACAATTTCCAATCCAGTTAATTCATCCATAGTTCACCTTTTTCATCTAGGTCAAATATCATCCTTAGATCTCCCCAAAGCAACAAATCATGTCCTTCAAGAGGATGATCTTGAAACCTTTTCTGAACTAACCTGTATAGATCATTCAAGTCTTGCTTGTCAAGTCTTCTTAAGAAGGCTTGTGTATCTCCATGATAGCTTGAACTTCCATCAGCTCTGGTTAATTTGTAAATATACATGTCTTTTTCTTCCATCTTTCCCAGCAACTGATATTCCCAATTCATAATAGGAATTTTTTTAGATAGTGGCTCATAGTTCACTTTACTGACATCATTAGAAATTATCTTTAAACTTAACCTAAGTTCTTCCTTCTCCTTCTTATACTCTGCTTGCTACTTCTTCTTCTGTGAAAACAACTTTACATATTTTATCACTTTTGATTTCTTTTCTTGGGTGACAATCTTGTGTGCACTATGATCCCTAGCAAACTCTTTTTAAACCTTTATACCTTGGCTTCTGTGTTTCTTTTCTCTGAATCCGTTGGTGGAAAAATCTTGAATCCTCTTTTTGTTGTCTTTTCATACAATCCCGGATTTCTCATTAAGACTTTCCTTTTTAACTGACTGAGTTTTATAACCACCCCATGTTGCTTTTAGATAAGTCATATAGAATTCCACAACTGTATTATTTAGGTAGAGATTGGTATTGATGTCTGATTGCCTCTGCTCTTTCAGCTGCTAACTGTTTCTTTCTCCTTTCAAAGAATTCTGCCAATAACCTGGCCCTTTCTTTAATTATATACTTCTCTTGTTCTTCTTGTGTCATTCTAGCAGCCAGTTCATAATCAGCATCTATCCTTGCCTGCACCTCATCAAACATATCAGCTATAGCAACCTTAGAAGCCTCTTCTTATCTTATCTTTCTATTCTGAGTTCTTCATCTAAATTTGCTTGAAGTCTTAAGGCTATTTCAGTATCTCTTTCTATTTGTGCATCACTTTGAACCTTTTTCTTTGTCTTCTCCACAGGTTCAGACTCCTGTAGAATACCTTTACCTTTGTCTTTAGGATCAATGTTTGGAAGAGGTTAAAGTGTAGTTATTGATCTGATAGGTCTAGAAGAGTCTTCTACATCTTTAATAGCAACTCCTTTCTCCTTAGCTTTCTCTTCCTTACATCTATTAATCAAAAGTCTGAGCCATACATAGTATCATCTCAATCATCAAAGACTATTGTTTGTTGTAAGAAGGAGTTCCTTGATGCACAACAATACTAACTCCCTCACACCAGCAGTATTAACTTGCTTCGTGTTTAATCAACACCAATCATTCCTTGGTTCTTACAATCTTATCTCTCTTGAACCAAATCTATTCCTACATCCACCAGATACACAATCGATCATCAAAATCACTATCTTTAAACATTGGCTGTTGTCATTGTCACTTGTCCTCCCTCATTGGTTGCATCCTCCTCATCCAAATCATCATTAGAAGACTCAACCTGCATGTATATCCTCCTTCTTGGGTGTGAGATGCTTGACTTCCTCTGTCTTTCTAATTTCTTGACTCTTTTCTTTAGTTTGAGGATCTCCACAGCTTGAGCATCCTTCTCTTTCTCCAAGTCAAGCACATGTTTTGATAATTTTGTATACATAAACATCAATTCTTCTAATTTCAATCTACCCTCATCACTTCCAGGTGTGTAACCTCCTAGGAGAGGTGAATCATGATGTGTAGGTGGTACAATATCCATCAATTCAAAAATATGTTCCATCCTGCCATCCCCACTTCTAGATATGTGACCTTATAGGAGAGGTGGTTCATTAGGTTGTTTAAGCACTCTCTCAGACCTAGTCTGAGCAGGAGCACGCCCCCTATAGTTTCTTGGCACCTGGGACTGCCACCTGTATCCATTCCCTGAGGAATTTCAACATTAGGCATTGCCGTGGTCTGGGTCCTAATTATGTTATCACTGTCCTGTGTTGTAACTATGTTAGCATCAGTAGTGATAGCCCTTTCTACATTGTCACCCCTTCCTTATGGACAACCTCATATGCTCTAAGGTCTAGAGGCATACTAGTCTGAGGTAACTCATTGACCTTTTTGGCTCTCCTATGTTTTTGTGTCTTTCTGTGTTTTCTTTGATATATAGATGGAGATAGGAGTATTTGCTCAATGTTAGCTTCAGTCTGAGGTTCATGGGAAACTATTGGAGGTGTTTTAGTTTGAAGTGGTTCAGTTTGAGGTTCTGAAACATTTGGTAGGGAGGTCGAGGGTGTGGGTTGTGACTCAGGGGGTGTTACTGAACTTTCACCCTCAGGTGCTTGGTTTTGAACCAACATAAGATTTCAAATAGTGGGTATACTTTTTCCTGAAAAACGTTTTACTTCTTTGCCCTTGCTTATATTTGAGAAAACCTTTTTAGTATGGCTTGGTGTTTCATAAGTATCATTAAAAGGTTCTGGTAAATCTTTAAGCTGGTTATTCAAAAAGAGTTGTAAAAACCTTGTATACATTAAAAACTTCTTTGGATCTAAGTTCCTTAACATACCATCAAAAATCAATTTAGAAAAATTAAATTTTTGACCAATAGTTTGTCCAAACATTATATAACTGCTGAAGCCAAATTGGTTGAAAACTCATTCTAGCCAGTTGATTTTGAACTTATACAATGAAGGATGGTATGTATCAGGAATTTCCATTGTGGAGATAATGAACCTTTTTGAAAAGTAAGTTTTGTTGAAAGTTATTCATACCCCCATCAATCAAGTTATCAAAAAATCTCATTATTTTGTGAGGCAAGTAATACCATCCTCATCATCAAAGAGAAGATCATTCCTCACTAATGATTCGGATATTACTACTGCCTTGCCATCAACTATGGCATGTATTTGCTTCACTGAATTGACTGTTTTGGAAGTGGCAGTATTCCAAAACTGCTTAATATAAGAAGCATAGATAGTGGGACTTACAGTGAGGGCCAAATGATCGAATATGTAGAGAGGGAAGATCCACTATCTGATGAAAGTTCCTGCATTCACATCACTACTTTTTGAAATACTCGCCCAAGTTGGTGTTGGTTTACAAAAGCAAGATCAGCCATGAATAATTAAATTTTGTCGGTGTGAAAATCGATTAGGGTTTGATGAATTATGAACAATTAGTATTTGTGAAAGATATTATTTGATTAATAGGCTTATATAGGAACTAAAGAAAACTTAAGAGGAAAGTAGCCGTTAATTTGTCAAAAATTCCCTCCTGAATATTATTTATTAAACTTGTAACTTTTAGCAGCACTAAGTTTAGGCTAACCAGTACTCCAAGTGTTTTACTAATAGCAGTACTAACTTTTTGACTTATAGTTTATGGCAAACAACCACCCACCCAGACCAACAACGGATTGAGAATTCTTTCTTTACAACCAGTCACCGTTTGCCCTGGAATAGCCAATTCTTTCTTGTTTGTTAGACATGGTGAATTAATGACCATTTGTTACATGGTGAAAACCAACACGTGAAACAGCCAACGTATTACAAAGATCACCACATTCACAACCAAATAATCATATCCATTATTAATCCAAATAACCTTTACGCTCTAATCGCTGCAAAATGTTAGTTCCAAACACAAAGAAACCAATCCACCCCCAAAACATCTTGCATATTGCTCATAATAACTGACAGTATTAACTTTTAAGCTTAGCAGTACTAAGTATCAGTTATTAAAATTAACCCATTTTCATCACTTGGTATCTCTTGCACTCCATTCTAAGCATCCATGATGTATAATCCGCTATACTTATAGACATAGTTTCATATAGCCTCCCTCAAACAAAGCTTCTATGTGTATTATTAGCTATGCCAATACACATATACAGAGCAACACTAAAATTAGACTAACAATATTAACTTTTTCTCTAATAACTATACAACAACATGCCTCTATTCATCACAAGCACACTAGAAATTACTAGATAACATGTGAGAAAATCATAGGACCAAATTTATGCATAAATCCATGATATAAAGTTAAAAACTATTATCTAAACAAATAAACCTCCCCTCAAACAATACTTCAGAGATTAAGTAATCCAATGCTAGCAATCAAAAAGTTAAACCTGCTAACATCAAAAGCCTTTGTGAGAATATCAGTAACCATTGGTCTGTTGTAAACTTGATCACTTGAATCAACTGTCTTCTCAATAAGAAACTCTGATGAAATTGGTTCCTTATCATAATGTGCTTTATTGGTTTTAGAAATGAAACACTGGATTCTTCACAAAACAATAGGTGCTTTTATTTATCAATGTAAATCTATGGTGGTACATGGAAATTGAACCCCTAATTAAGCATTTTAAAATTTTAGATCCAAAACGACCTGGTTATATCACAGCAATTAGCAGTAGCAACCATACCTCTGCTTCTCAGTATTATAATTGGCTACTATAGTCTGTTCTTACCTTGCCCATGAAAATCACCTCTTGCAAAGAAATTAACAACCTCCTGTTATGGATTTCCTGTCAAGGCTAGCTCCAGCATAATCACTATCAAAAAATGCTTCCAAGTCAAATGGTGAATCTCTAGGATACCAAAGGCCCAATTTAGGTTGACCTTTCAAGTATCTAAAGATCTTCTTCACAGCATGAGGATGTGAGGTTTTAGGGGTAACTTAGAACTTTGCACAAGCACAAACAGCAAATATTATGTCAGTCCTAGAAGCTGTTAAGTACATCAATGATCCAACCATTGATCTGTATAAGTGAACATCCACATCTTCAGCCTCTTCATCCTTGACCAATGCCTTGTCAGGGTCCATAGGAGTGCTTGCTGTCTTCACAGTAACAAAATCAAACTTTTTCAATATTTCAGCCACATATTTGTCTTGGTTAATGAAGATTCCATCCTCCTTCTATTGTACTTGCAATCCTAAGAAGAAAGTGAGTTCCCCCATAGAACTTATCTGGAATTCTTTGTGCATCAAACCTTCAAACTCATCACATAAAGACTTCCTTGTAGACCCAAAGATGATATCATCAACATACACCTGTACTAACAAGATATAACCTTTGGCCTTCTTAATGAACAAAGTCTTATCTATAGTGCCTCTTCTAAATCTATTTTTAATTATGTAGGTATACAAGGTCTTAAAGCAGGCTCTAGGAGCTTGATGTAGACCATATAAAGCTTTTTCTACCTTATACACTCTGTCAGGGAACTGTGGATCTTTAAAACCAGGAGGTTGGCAAACATATACCTCCTCTTCAATAGATAACCATAGTAATAAGGCACTCTCACAATCACTGGTGACAAAAAATGAACCCCATATATGATGCATAGGCAAAAAATAACCTGATTGATTCTATCCTAGCAATAGGAGCAAAAACCTCATTATAATCAATGCCTTCTTCTTAAGTGTAACCTTGTGCAACCAGTCTTGCCTTGTTTCTAATAACAATTCCTCTCTCATCTTTCTTGTTTCTAAAGACCCATTTGGTTCTAATGGCCCTCTTGCCATTAGGTAGATCAACCAGTGTCTAAACCTTCTAAAGTTGAAATTGTAGAAACTCCTCTTGCATTGCTTCTATCCAGCTTGAATCTGTCAAAGCTTGGATTACCTTTTTGGGTTCTATTTGAGAGAGAAAATAGGCAAACAAGCAGTTCTGATAATCTTTGTGATTTATTCTTCTCTGCTTGCTAATGTAGCTGACCTTAGCATTCTCTTCTGAAAAATTAATCATTCTTCTTGTCTGAATAGCTGAATTTATGTCTCCAATAATCTGGTCTTTAGGATGATCCTTGTGAATCCTAGTTATGGGAATATGACTGACATTCATAGTGGTTTCCAAATTGTTGAGGTCAACGTCTTCACCCACATCTTCATCATCATATGCACCTCTAAAGAATACAGAAAATTCTCTCAAATCCATTCATAAGAGGATCAGTTGGAAGATCATTATTGTCAAAACTTTGCCCAGCAACACTAACAGATGGACTAACAGTATTAAGTCTGTTAGTGCTGTTAGTGATAGTAGCCTCTCCTTGACCAACCAATCTTTCAGTTACTTGATCAAATTGTTTTCTAAGAGCTTCTTCTTAATCTCTAACATCTTTCTCATGACTATTTTTATCACCATATTTTGTTGGATACTGAGCATCATTCTTCTTTCCAGCATCATCAACAAACTCGTCATCTGAGCTCTTTGGACCTTGAGAATCAGAAGTCAAAAATGGTAGCAGAATATATTCATGATTAGATGCTTTCTCCTATCTAGTTTGCACTACATTAATATTTGTCTCTATACCTGCATCATCATTAGTTTGATTTCCTACAGTAATTGGCTCATAATTCATAGATTTTGTCAGTGAATTAATATCAAAGAGACATTCTGGACCACTTCCTGCAACATTAGGTTTATTTTTAAGAAATTTAATATGCAGGTTCTCTTCAACTTTCTTGGTTCTAGTGTTAAATACCCTAAATGCCTTACTATTTACAGAGTATCCAACCAAGAACCCCTCATCAGCCTTCCCTTTAAACTTGCCTAGATGATCTAAGGTATTCAAGATAGTAATAGGACACCCAAAAGGTCTTATAAAGTCTAGATTTGGTGATCTACCAATTAAAAGTTCATAAGGTGTCTTGTTATGAGGCTTTGTTATCAAAACTCTATTCTGAACATAGCAAGCAGTATTAATTGCTTCAGCCCAAAATGTAGTAGGTAATAGTGAATCTGCTAGCATAGTCCTAGCTGCCTCTATTAGTGTTCTATTCTTTCTTTCAGCTACTCCATTTTGTTGTGGAGTCCTAGTAACACTAAATTCTCTCTGGATTCCTTTCTTCTCACAGAACTGATTCATTTCACTATTCTTAAACTCAGTTCCATTGTCACACCTAATAATTTTAACCATATGATTTATTTGGCTTTCTATGCCTATGATAAAAGTTTTAAAGATTCCACTAGTCTTATCCTTAGAGGCCAAAAAGAAAACCCAACTAAACCTAATAAAGTACCCAATGACAACAAGGCAATACATCTTTTTATTTAGACTCTTTACAAATGTTAGACCAAACAAATCCATATGTAACATTTGTAAAGGCTGGCTGATAGAGCTCACAAGCTTGGGTTTACAAGAGGCTTTATACTGCTTTCCCTTCTGACAAGCAACACATGTATGGTCATTTTCAAAAAGCTTTAAAGGCAAACCTCTAACAAGGTTTCCTCCCCTTACAAAGTTTTTGTTCATGATTGTTAAAGTTTACATAACCAAGCCTCCTATGCCATAAATTAGACTCATCTATCGTAGCCTTTGTAAATAAACAAGTCAAACCTCCTGATGGAACAACATTCTTTAAATTAAAACTGTACATATTATGCTATCTAGGAACTTTAAGCAGTACTTGACTTTCATTAAGTAACTTAAAATCAGGAGATAGAATAAGACATTCAGTCTCAGTAAAAAGAACACTGTTTTTCTTGTCACACAATTGTAAGATGGAGAAAAGATTAAACTTAAGTTCCTTTACAAAGTATACATCTTCAAAGTCTAATTTCCCAGTCCTAATTTTACCTTTTCCAGTAATTTGACCTCCTTTAGGACTTCCAGCAAATGCAATAAATCCTCCATAAATGTCTTGATAATCTGTTAGGTAGGACTTGTTCCCAATCATATGCCTAGAGCATACACTATCAAAAATCCATTGATCATGTAAAGCATATTGTGGATTACCCTGCACTCAAAATAAGAGAATTAGTTTCTCTTGGAGACCCAAGCCATCACTGACTTGAGTCTGCCTTGAGGATCAACATATTCAAATCTTTTAGGCATGTATGATCCACTATCTTTGGAGATATGGTCAATTACTTTTCCTGTTGGTCTCCAAATCCAACATGTTGAGGACTTAACAACATTTTCTTCATGTCCTTGAACCGCACTAACTATTGCTTTTGACCCACCATGAAGTTACAATTGTTACCTTTAGCATGTATTAACTTTTTCTTTAAAAACATGTTTATAAACTTTTTCATTAAAATTATTGGTTTTAACTGCTAAGTTTTGGTTAAAAGGCCTTCTCAATGGTGAATATGCTTTAAAATAAGAATACTTTATGGGTGATGCAGCATTCACTCTTAGTTTAGATGCAACAATATTAACATGCCTGACAGTGCTAATTGATGCTGCTGCTCTTAGAGAGCTTTGCTTATTAGCATTAACTGGCACCAGTCTGACTTTGTTGCAACTGCTGTTAGAACAAAATTCCTTTTAGGATGTGGGTGAGTCAATTTGTTTTGATGGTTCACCCTCTGAGCATTGTTCCATACTGTTCTAACTTCCCTTTGACCAGTAACCCTTCCCATATTATTCAACACAGATTTTCCAACCATTTTATTCTCATAAAAGTTACAGTCCTTGATTAAATGGTTGAGACTTTCACATACAAAACAAGCTTTCTTATTGAACTCAAAATCATCCCCTAGTTTCTGAGTCATTAGTCCATTCCAATTTCTTTTATCAACCCTAGGACTCTGACTTTTCCTAAGGTTTTCAGCTTGCCTATATGTGTTTTGTTCAATAACAGATTTTCTAGTATTTTCATCTAATTTAACAAAATTGATTTTAACATAACTAGGTTTATTCTGTTTAAATGAAGGTCTAATCACACAATCATCATCACTATCAGACTCCTACTCTTTAATGATAGAAGCACTAGGCCTAACATCTTTAGGTTGTTCCAAACTATCCTTACTAGACTTAGATGCAGTTGATTCATTTATAGGCATACTAGTGATAGTTTCACTCACATTAGTCTTATAGACAAAATCATCTAATCCAACAAAGGACAAGTCAGGTCCTGAGGGCATGTAGTTCCTAGTGTAGGAAGGGGGAACTGCATGATATCCCTCAACCTTCTTAAACCTATCATTTACTTGATTATTTTCCTCTTCAATCTCATTCACAATACTATCAGATTCACTTTTAAACACTTCTCTTTTATTCAGATGACAATCATGTAATTAATTTTTATTCATTTGACTGTCAAAACCAACACCAGACTTGTTATTAACACTTATTTGACTATTTATCAGTTTAGTTAGCTTCATAGATGATGTTTCAAACTTTTCTAATTTTAGTTTTAAATCATCTTTTTCTCTTAAAGCCTCTGCTAACTGATTTTTAAGCTCTGTTATAGAATTATCTCTTACCTTAACATCATATTTCAAAAATGCAATGTCTTCCTCATAAACAACTTCATTTTTTTGATGAAGAATAATTCTAGCTTCCAATGATTCTAAGCCTAATTGATAGGCTATTATTTCTAGACTAGCTTTACTTAGAACTTCACGTTGTTGATCAAACTATTTTTGAATAGATTGATAAGATTCTAAACATTCTTTAGAGCAATTTTATACCTTAGTATTTGAGCTTGATGAACTGGATGAACCTGAAGACAAACGGGCCATTAGAGCAAAGTCTGTGGGTCCTTCTTCAGCTTGATAGCTCCAATCATAACCACCTATTCCATCTTGAACAACCAAGGTATTTGCAGGAGTCTCTACTGGTACAATCCTTCTTGGAGCATCTCTATTTCTATTCCCCTAATTCCTTGGTGCCCTGCATTCTCTAGCAAAGTGACCTCTCTTGTGGCAATTATAACATTCAACCTTTGTCTTATCAAAGCCAACAGTTTCTTTGCCATTGAAATTCAGATTCCTTCTTGTCTGCTTTAAGAATCTATTCACCCTCATGGTAAGCATGGCCACTTGCCATTCGAGATCCATCTCTTCAAGATCATCGGTATCAATCTGCTCTAGATCTTCATTGTCTAACTATGGACTATTAGATTAATTGACAAAGAAGGAAAACATGACATCATCAGCATAGTTTGAGGAAGAAGCTTGTCCCCATCAGCATCTGTATCTATTGCCATGACCCTCATCGTTGCTATCATCATGCTACTGTGGTGTCATGTCCTTTTGCGTTACTGTGTAAACAAATACAGCATCCAATGCCTGTACCCTGTATCAATCTTACTCTATTGCGTTTGCATCTGTCTTTTATTCACCCTTCTTTTATACTGTCTTTGATGACGTGTTTTTCAGCATTCGGACTTCTTAACATTTACCTAGGTGTTGGAGTAGTGTATCTCTGAAGTGTTGAACCTAGCGTAGTAATAGTGTATTCTAACTAAGTAACGTGTGTTGTCATTTTTGAATGTCATAATCCAATGTAAACTTTGATATTGATGAACTTCTGGGAATATGGTTGTTTTACCACCAAAAGTGCTTACATGGATCCATAATCTTGAAATTCATCTTTGTCAAGTTTGGCTTTTGTGTCTGATCTACTGTTAAGGAGCATTGTACTTGTGATAAGTATCAAAATCTTGACCAAAAAAGAGAGTACATGGAATGCGCGTTTGAATCCATATTCGATGCGAAGTGCCTTTATGTCATCTTTTGAATATTACTTGAAGGTGTGAATGAAGAGCATTGAAAAATATGCCATGCATCTTTCTTTTGCTTTTTGTCATCTTGTATATTGATTGCCATGCAACATCTTCTGTCATTAAGAATTCAGCTGATTGCTTTCACTAATTTGCTGGATGCATGTCTACTGAATTACTGTCTATTCTTTCTCTCTCTAAATCATGTGTTTTGTATGACAACTAAATCAACTTTCAATGCACAGCATCATTCAATGCTGGAATTGGCATTTTGACTGGATTATTCTTGTGTTTGCATAAACTTCTTTTGTTTTCAATATCTATTGCTGGAGTGCGTTGCTGGATGAAGTATTAACTCACGCATGGTTATTTCCCGGGGAATCACATGTTTAAAGATCATTGCATCGTAAAATGACCTTGGCATCATATCTTGAATAATTCTGAATGCGCGCTTTTTTTTCCTGAATTGTAATGCATTTTCAAACGTTGTTATAGTTTGTCAAAGTAGTCTTGCAATCAGTTCTTATCTGAGAAACTATTTTTTTTAGTAAGTTTGATTTGCTTGTTATAAATCCAGTCTTGCAAAGAATGTTCTCTTGAAGATATGCATGTTACCAAAATCTTGTAAAGTTTATATGAGAAACTTGAGTTGTGACTGAATTGCTCGAAGACTGTTCATGCATTTAATTCTTGAAAGTTGTGTCTTCTCTTGAACTTTAGAAATTGAACAAGAAGAAAACTCGTTCGCTGTCATATGGAAAACAATTGAGTTGGAGTTCTGCCTTATTAGGTATTTGACATTTTGTTTAATAGCTTTGTTGTAAATCGGATATCGGATCTTAAAGTGTTTTTGTTATGAATGAATATGTATTTGTGGTTTTAATATGAATTAACGTTCACGGGATTTTACAAATCTTTGATTAAAACCGAGAAAAGAATCGTATCTTACGCGGGTTTTAACAAAATCAAGATGAAACGTTGTATGAATTATTAATTGCGTTTCCCCATTATGATTAGGTTGATTGTTGGGTTTGATTGGTTGTGTTTGTTGTGTTGAGTAATTGTCCTTTTAGTCCGAATTAAAGTCCAAAGTCCTCGTAATTAGTCCATGAAGTTTGTTTTGTCTTGCTGTGATGTTTTGATTAAACGGTGATTAATAGATTCCCAAATTCGGTCAAATACCACCTGATGCGGCGATCAACCTGTCGCTCGGTAAGGTCGGAACTATTTTTCCGGGAGGAAATTAGGGCTTTCAAAACACTTAGGTTTTCAATGGACAATTAGGCGAAGGTGCGATATCTCACTTGTAGATAAAACTCAAGAGCAAAACGCAGTGACTTTTGACCCACAACACAGTGAGTATGAGCACAAACGCAAGATTATATCAAAATGCAACAAGTCTCAAGCAAAATTGCAACTAATCCTAATCAATACGCATCGTGTCTGAGAAAAACGCAACGATTCTTGGCAAACGCAACGTGTCTTGGTACTACGCAAGATTCTTGGTCCATAACAGCAACGTGTCTTGGTCAAAACGCAACACTTCTTGGTTAAAACCGCAAACGAGTCTTGTCAAAAAAACGCAAATCAAGAAATTAATTGGGCAGTGTTTCTCTTAGTCAAAAACGCATTGTGAGGGTCTTCAATTGTGACAAAACACAAACGGTTATGATCCAAAACGCAACGATCTGATCAAAACGCAACCGGAATATTATTCAAACGCAACGAGTCTGATCAAAACGCAACGAATATTTCAAAAACACAAAGAGTCAGATCAATAACGGATCGAAGCTTACAAAACGAAATATGACTTTTGTCAAAACGCACAATGCGAATCTATTATAAAAACGCTATATGCATACTAGTCAAACGCAACTGAGCTTATCAAACGCAATGACTTTTGTCAAAACGCAGCGAATCTTATCAAAACGCAATGATACTAGTCAAAACGCAACGAAGCTAATCAAAACGCAATGACTCTAATCAAAACGCAACGACGAACACCCCTTCGATAACGTCAAAAAGCAGCCATGAATAAATCTTTCAAACTCTTCTGTATGGCATTACGAAATGATTGTTAAAACACGTCAGTCTTAGTAATGATGCAAGGAAGTGATCTAAGCCCAAAAAGTACAAGTCTTTAACACATTTAGCACGATAAACCAAAGATCAAGTTGATTTTTTTTTTCTTGCTTTTCTTTCCTTTTTTTCGAACCAAAGAAAAAAACAATCAAGAACCCCGAATTTTTCACTATAAATCAAGCTCTACTAAAACCCATTATTGGCGAGTGATACCATCATGTTATCCCAACTAGTTTAATCCATTACAAACAAATAAATCTATACCAATATGCTAGAAATATAGTAAAATTCTTAGAGAGAGGATAGTAGAGAGGAGAAACAACTAGATTTGTGAGAAATGGTGAGTTACTAAGTGATACTGAAATGTAACCTAACACCCCTTTCACCAAGTGTGCGTCGAAGGGATATTTATACCCTAGCTTCTAGTTGCTATGGGGGGCTTTTCTTAACGGGCCGATGCTTGGCTAAACCTTGGGCTCTTCACCCTTAACTGGACAACATTAGATTACAAACCATGCCTGTATGATACCATTAGCTATTACACAACAAGACCTATTGGACTTAATGAGTAACCCGATAACATTCTTGTGGTGACTTAATTTTAATTCAAGGCATAACAAACTAATTGTTGGGAGGGGCTTTTTGAGTCTATATAGGGTTAGGGTTGTGATTGCTTAGTAAATAAGCTACATGTTTATTATAAATACACATGTAATCATCTTATGTAAACAAAAAAAAAACACAATCAATAATAAATCTCTATTGTCTTTCAGTAATAACAGGCAAACACGTCTTGCGCCTAGGTGGAGAGGTATCTAACGCGTGCTACTTATTACACATTTACATACACTCTTTATGATGTGTTGTTGTTGTTTTGGGAGAACTTGGCCGTTCATACGAAGGGTATATGGAAGTTGTTATTGTTGTGTGTAAGTGTGTTTTTTATTTTTATCGGGTATATTTGTGTTTAAGTGGCATAAGTTTTGGTGATGATATTTGTTGTGTTATTCTCACTTTGCTTATTGGTTGAGGATAAAGAAGCCAGTAGTGGTGGAATTAAGTTACGTAATACACCACCAGTCTAATAATTACCCTTGTAACTGTTTCTTAATTTTCAGATGAGTAATGCTATTTAGACCTACAATCCATGCTTAAATTTTCATACCTAATGCATAAATCATTTGTATAATTGTATTAGGTATTTTCTTTCTTCAAACTCTCACCAATCACTTTCTCAAATTCATCAATCAAATCATTAAACATATAAATAGGCTTGACAATTAGGCATAAGAATCATTTTTCTTTCCGAATTACTTTTTACAAACCTAAGTGGCATAAATATAAGGGTGCGTTTGATTTGTAAGTGAGATTGGAGTCGGATTTGGATTTGGGATTAGTATGAATGGAAAATAAAGTTGAGAGAAATTTTAATTATTAATTTGTAATACTATATATATAATATATATATATAACTATATGCTATTTACATATTATTATATATTAGTAGAATATTTTATATACTAGTCTTATTTATATAGATTAATTAAGATACTAGATATAATTTTTAAATAAAAAATAGAAATGATATAAAGATTCATTTTGATCTTGTGGTTGACATCGTTCTAAATTTCAAAAAAGGCAATTCATGTGTCAGAAAGTTTGAAAACCCACCAAGTGATATGGAAATACAAATTGGGCTTCAAAGGGGCGCATGAGCCTAAACGGTACATACCAAACAAATAATTTTGGCCTACTAAACAATAAACATGCAAGAAAATATTTCTTGAAACATATAGGGGGTAAACTAAAAATATTAGACAGGGTATGGGTCCAGCGCCAATATATATTGGGGACCAGACCAAGGTCATTCTTTATTATTATCCTAGGGTTTATACTTTACACGGCGGCACTATAAATTTGTCACTATAATTTCTATTCATAATCATCGGTTATATTCGTCACCTTTTTATTTTCATGGGGGATCGTAACTAGTGTGATCAATATGTCTATAATCTATTAGTAAAAAATTAATAAATAACAGTTTGGTTGTGTTTATGTTAGGTCATTGCTGAATTAATCACTATACATTCTACGGATATTGTGTTGTAGGTAAGAAGATGAGGCAGAACAGACATGTTCCTCGCTGGTTCGCGCTTCGCACTGACGTTCGCAAGTCGCCCATCAAGTACAATGTGAAGCGCAGGCACTGGCGCCGCACCAAGTTAGGCTTTTAAGTCAAGGGTTTTATGCTTAGCTGTGGAATATGGGGTTTAATACATGGTTAATGAGGAATCTAGTTATTATGTTTTGAGTTATGGTTATGTTTTAAGGATTAAGTTTAGTAGTCACGTTTAAGTTAAAATTTAGGGTTATGTTTTAAGGTTTTTGAATTGTTGTTGAAAGGCTGGTTTTAATTATGCCAAAGATGGTCTAGTCGTTAGTTAAGTGATCGGCGTTTTGTTTTATGTTCTAGTTTTTGAGATAGTATGAAATGAAAAGTATGTCTTTCGATTAAAGTTGTGATATTTTGTTCTGAAGTTTTGGTATATTTTGTATTGTATGTTTAATTAATGAGGGGAGGATGTGAATTTGCGCAAAATTTTCATTAAGATGTAATGGTTTGTGCATTTGGGATTAAGGTTGGTCGTTTGCTTTGTAATGGCGGGATTATGACCGAATGACTATGGGTATGGTTATGGAAATGGGTTTCGAAACCCACTACCTTTGGTGGGATTAGATAAAGCTAGTTTTAAGGGTTTGATTCCTATCTGTACATACCAAACCCACAAACCAAATAACCACAATGAGAATTGACCTAGTATTGTCACTAACCAGACGCACTCACTTAAGAACTATCAGTCTTTCGAGCACTATGTTTTATTGCGTCATCAGTGCTCTCATAATCAAGATTCGACATTCTAATGCGCTATGCTTTTCATTTTTGGATGTTGATATTATTTGTCATGATGTGGAGATTTTCGTATTCTATAATTTGTCATACAAGAAATTTTACGGCAGACAGAGTCAAATCAGTTATGTATGCGCGCACAGTTACATTAACACCAATACAAATATGTTCTGTTTTGAACAGAAACTTATATTTTCCGAATTATGCTCTAAAATGATTGAGTCTGTTTCAACAGAATGAACAGGGGTCATGAAAGATCCTGTAGTGGTTGTGGTGAATGCCTTAATAATTTCAAGAAAGTTTTACAATGGCTCGATAGAGTTAAGTCTTCTTGAATCAGGTATGTGGAGAATCTTCTCCCGAAGGTCTTGTGGACACTTTAGATTAATGGCACTTTGGCTACAATGCAGTCTTGTGGACACTTTAGATCAATGCAGGATCCATATAGTGTATAGCTCTTTGGAAGACTTAAAAATGATTCTTCAATTGCATTACAATATGTCAAAACTATATGTTATTCATATGTGAGAGTGGTATCGCATTATGAATGTAGTGTGATTATTTTGGTACAATCAAACCTTCTTGATCCAAAGTAGCCAATAACTCTTGTATACTACTCACTTACCAAGTTGTCGATAAGCTCTTCCGGCTTGTGGCTGACACAACTGCGAACCAGGAATAGAATTGATAGTTTTAGTTGTCTAACTCTGATCACAAGTTGTTTTTTAGACTTACTACTATACATACCATGTGTCGTCTTTGATTTTCACCAGAATGTGAAAAGGATAATATATCAAAAGCATGTCAACACTGTCCAAAACAATACTGATCAGTTTGATCATCTGGTAAGCAAATTTCAGATTCAGCAATGTGCATTAGCTGATCGGGCAGCGAAGCACTATGTTTTACTGTACTTGTTAATTACAGGTATAACTATTATTTTTAAAAAAGTATAATACATCCAAACTTGGTAAGCTAGTTTGTTGTCAACAAAGAGGCATATCCTATGCATTTTTTAAAACTATGATTTGCTATTTTGCTACTGATGTGATTCTAGCAGAATGTGTTACTCATCTTTATAAATTGCTATTTTGCTACTGATGACAAATAAAATTTCGAAAGCAAAGTCATTCATACAGATAGCTACATCATACAAATTCTATAACAAAAAATCTTTCATATAAGGATGCACAGAAATTCCCATTGTTCATAATCAAGAAAATGGTGTTAACATGACTATGGTGTTAACATACTTATTAATACACAGGAAACTCAGGCATAAATGCTTATAAACTAACTTTGTGTAACCCTTTAAACAATGAGTAGCGGGAGAATATGAGCGCTTCTATGGGAGAAAACCTAAACTTTAACAGGATTCCGGTTGACACCATCCAATCCATGAAGAAAAGACCGAATACTTTATTGACGATGCCCAATTTCCATTACGCAAATTTCTTACTTCAATATCTTCCATGTCGGGCCAATACTTTTATATGTTGTTATGTAACGGGTCTGCAAATGGAAAATCATGTATCAAGAAGAATTCGTGACCTTCCCCACAAGTCTTCACCTGGACATGCTCCAAATGACAGTTGTTGAACATTCAAAGCCGGATATGGGACCTGTATTCTCAGATCATCAATGTCAACGTTGAATTGCTTTATCAATTCACAACTCGTACTTATTTTAACATTAAACTTGCTTGATAGATTAAGTGTTTCCCTTAAATTAAGGAAGAAGGACATGTCAATGGGCATCTTCAACTTTAGGTTTAGTTCAACTTGCTTAGGAGGAATGGCTGAAAATAAGAAACTAGGAATTGTTACACCTCCAGTGTAACGGAAAGTGATTAATTCTGGCGCAAAAACTTGGACACAATTAGGGTGGTCTTGCCAATGAAACATATTTGATATCCAAGTTATCCATCGAACTCGACTTAAATTTAAAGTTCAAGCTCTCGAGAAAAGGGAAAATTGGATTATAATATGCTTTGGGAGGTTTTGTCTTTTATCACACATAACCATAAGATTAGATTTAATTATCTCACGCTTGAACATTGAACCCGTGATGGGTGGCTCCGAGTGATACTAGGATTATTCCAACTCGTCATACATCCTAGTGGAGGAAAGTATACATGCATAGACTTACCTTTTTTAGGTTTTCGCTTGTGAATATCTCATCAGACATATGAAACTCATAAGTGTAGATGTATAATTTGAGGTAAATCTCGGTGATACTACTTTTGGAAACCATTTGCCGAATCCATTTATTAACAAATGAATAGGATTGTCCGTCGTCAATGACCATTTTAAGTTGAAAACTTGTGATGGGTATGTTTTCCCGAAAATACCTTAGTATAGTGCGGTCAATCAAATTAATGTATAGTAGCCGTTGTTGTACGTTTCGAAGATTTACGGATTGACCAAACCTGAGGGTAGGGTTGGTAGACAAAGCATGTAGCCATGACTTGGACAAGACACACGTGCGGGCAGCTTCTTTAACAGGTAGTAGTGATTGTATATGATGAATCAACTCCGGAACAGCTTCCAATTGTGATGTGTGGGTCACTTTGATTCTCTTCGCTTCATCCATACTTTGGGTACACACAGAATTAATAAACGTATTTAGCTGCAAAACAAAATTATCGCCACTATCCAACATTGAGTAAATTATTGCTATCAACCCATTCGATAATGCACGCTGATCGACTTTTACTAGCATGTAGATAAACTTTGGTGTTATCTTCAAATGAAATAACCCTTAAAAATCTTAAATTCGAAACATAACTCAAATCAATTTTATCATTTAGCATCGATTTGATTCGTTTTGGGTTCACATTAAACAAGGAAGCTTTCTTCAAATTGGTGAGGTTTTTAAAGTGCGCTAAATTGGAGATCAGGGCTAACTTCATTTTTGTTCGTAAAAAGAGGCGGTATCTATTGTTTCCAACCTTTTGGACGACTAAGCCACGGGGTTTGAACCCACCGACAACCATATTCAAACCGGGTAAAGCCTTTACCCTTCCTTTTGAGGAGGTTGGCGTGACCGAATTCAAGGATTGATTGCACCTAACAGAAATTGAACATGGGGCATTCATGTTTTTTCAATCTAATCAATTTTTAATGCAAATAAATGTATTATATCCATGAAATTGATGTATCAAAAGAAGTTTGAATTTAAACCCTCTAGAGTGCAACCTAAACGTATCATAATGATGTTAGATGCAAAATTGACTCGTTATGTTTTAAATTAGACTATTAGCTTCATTCATCAGACCAGAATCTACCTTGGATATCTAAGAAAATTTGGTCCTCTGTGATTGTTCAAATGAAATAACGCCGTATGAAAAAAAAAAAATCGAACATGTTTAGCGCAGAGCGAAGTTTGGCGAAACTATCGGTGAGAAGATTTTTGTAGTTGTCGGATCCCCAATTGTGAACGAAAAGAAAGACATATAACAAAGCTAAAAAGCCCGGACTATATAAAGACGTGTGTGTTTTGTGGGGCCTACTTGTCTTTTTGTTGTGTTTATTGCTTGGCAACCTACACTAAAAAAAACATACCTTACAAAAATACATTTTACAAATAAACATGCACTCGAATCGGTTATATATACGACTCACTTCTCACTTTTTGTTCACTTGACCTACACACGATTCAAAACCCACAATGAGGGTGACCGACTTTATTGTTTGTTGACTATCATCCCGACCGAACCATTGTGATAAGCCTAACTAGTTTATTTGAGTGGAAAATGAAATTTGTTGGAGTTTGTTTGTGATGTATGTTCGTGAATAATCACAAAAAAGATAACATAATTTGTTTCGGTTAAGTACCGGGTCAAAATCAATCGAACCGAACTGAACCGAAAACCGACTTTGAGGAAAACATGAACCAAAAATCAAACCAAAGTGAACCGAGCAAAACCGAAACCGAACCAAATAGATAGTTTAGGCGTATTTTTCTTGGTTTTAACTAGAACCAAACCAAACCGAACAAAACTGAAACCGAAAACCGAATTGAATATGATCGGTTCGGTTTCGGTCGGTTCGGCTCGACTCTATTTATCGATTCGGTTCGGTTCAGTTTTCGGTTGGTTTTGCTCAGCCTTAGTGTTTGTGCATATAAAAAAAGAAGTTATAAACAAATTTAAAAAAAATTAAGAGATAAAATAAACCAAATTTAAAAAATAAAAAAATCTGACAAAAATGTGTTGTTACATAAATCGTCTCTGTGGTTTACTTTGGATGTAAAAGGATAATTGTCACACCCCGTTTAAAGCGGAAACACAGAATGTAATGGACAGTATCTTCATAACACATTGGTATAAGTAAATAGAGAATTCACTAAATGAAAATCCTGTAGGTGATTTGACAATTAAATAACATATTATTAATAATTAAACGCAACGGATAAATCACCAATCAACAGATCTATAAAAGTCATACTGATTCAATCAAAGTTCAATTTCAAGTAAAATGTAATACCTTTTGTATCGTGACGGTAGAATCAAATGGTGACCTTCACCTTAACACGACACTTCCAATGAAACCAAGTGATCAATGGAGACCACCTTTATGATGTTTCCACACTGCACTTCCTTGTATACCAATTAGATGTCTATTATATAGTCTTAACCCCGTAACCTTAGAATTCACCTTAAATAAACTAGATACAAAGTGATTGAAAAACAAGAACACAAAAAACCATCAAAGGAGTGTGTTTGTGTCATGTATTCATAAGAGGGAGGAGGGGAAAGTCATTTGGAAAGTTGTAATCAAATTAATTTGGGAATCAATTAAGAGATCATCCCATTTAATGTGATTGGTCAAACAATCTTATCACATCCCTTAAGACCATAAATGGCCGGCCCCTATATGACTCATATGGGCCTCCTCTTTTGTTTTCCAAGTCCAATTAACTAAGTTTAAATACTAAAGTTATTAAGATGCCTGATAGTTATAAGTGTTACGTAGGTGTTATTTATATACGTAAATGTACAATAAATACATAATATATAAAATGTACCTCAGTTTTCGTATATGTGTGTGACCCCATTGACTACATGTGTCTTGACATATAATTATTCTATTTTGACTTGAGCATTTACCTCCATAAACAGCTTCCCTCTTGCGCACGTCATAATATTTCAAGTAATTATAAAGCATTTGTTAGCGTTTCTTTGCAACACGCCAATGCCCCCAGAAACATATGAGGATAGTTTCTTAAACATCCATTATAAATGGTTTAGATATCAATCATCCTTTTGTTATATATACTTTGTTGAACATCTGACATGGATCATAAGTCATTCTTATGTTTAACAATTATGTTTCTCGATATAGACATTAAACTAGATTGCCAAATTAATCAAGTATCGCCTTAATTACATTTGGGTGCGGCCACACATACATCTGTTCAAATCATCGAGGGGCCCAGTAGTATCTTTCTCCATAACATGTGGAGTAACAAATCCTATTTTGACTACACATGTCCGTTATGTGTTTCACATCCCTCCTGAAAATGGCCTTTATATATATCTTCAAGGACCCGTCAGCGTTGAACCATATCTAAGATTGGCATTCCAACACACTCAAAATCATACTTTTGCATTCTTCAGTTTAAGGATGAGAGAAAATAACCACTTGCGTGATTTACTATGACGAACCGAATCCATGTAGGAATACTTAGTTAGGTTGGGGTATGTCAATGTTCATCCAATGATACAACATATGAGCCTTGTGGCGATATCATCCTTTAATATTCATACTATATGAATATGACCAAAACACTCATATTTGCCTTAATTCAATAATGCTCTCGTATCATTAACTGACAATGGACAATTTAGAATAAATAAATTATTTATGGATTTAAACATGCTAATATAGAAAAAAGTTGTATGAATGAAGGACGATCTACAGGTTTATCTATTCATTGCTTATTATCAAAATGCTTAACGTTTCATTATTCCGAATACTTAATCAGATATTACATGAGACTATAGAAATACCAAACAAACATATTTGCAATATAATTAAGCATATTTTAGTATTTTTAGTTCGTTTAATAGTGTTTTACGGGGTACAAAAGATGTGTATTTTAGCACTCATCAGTGACCTTTGAGAATACTTGTTTCAAAACTCATAAGCAGTGAAGGTTTTGAATAATACGATGATTGTCATTTTGTATATGTGCGTTCAAGTGCTAATACAACAATACTAGCATCACCATAACAAATTACATAGGTTGTTTGAAGCAAGCAAACCCACCTATATGAGACAGTCTTCTTAACAACTTACCAAACTGTAAAGTATTCTTATTCTTTAATGAATAGTGCAACAATGCTTTCAATCAAGCATGTCAAGTCAACAATATTATCATTTATGTTGAAAATCCCGCTATAACTAGGATTGAGAATCATCTCAATCAAAATATGCATTAGTGTATAAACTCAACACTAATCTCCTTATTAAAATCCGTAAACTATGAACATGTCTTTAGTCCTTTACAGGCCTTTTAGAATGTTCTTTCAATAGTAGTCTAATGACTTTCACTTAGGTACTATGGTTGTAGGTTCATCTTGCATTCATGCAAGTGCTACAATTAGTCTAATACATGACATACATAATGAAACTTTTAGCTAAAATAAACGCTTTCAAACATGTGTTCAACTCATCAGGTGAGAAAAAATTGCTCAATGATGTGTCATGTTGTATTAGACTTATTAATCGCGTATGTTTATCCTAATAAACATTTGTTTTAAGTTTGTATGTTTTACTTCGTATATCTCTCAATAGAAACATTATTCCAAACTAAGAATTAAAATCCAACTTAGGTGAAATATCATTTCCAATATGTTGACAACATATGAGATAGAGGAAGGACAAAACATAATGCTCCGACTAGCTTTAAGGTGTACTTAGGAGTTATCTTTGTTTCAATCAAAATCAAATTATTGATTTAAACTTAAGATTTCAGCTCCTAGATGCATGCTCTAATCCACTTGGATTTTACAGCTTGCACATTTTCTAAAGATAACTTGGATTCATAAACCCTTTTGATTAACGTCCTCGCAAAGGTAATCATTCAAGAAGGAGTTTAGACATCCAATCGCCATATTTCATATTCAGGAAATCAAGTATGGTAATTAATATCTTTATTCATTTAACGCTTGCAAGGAAAAGAAGCTTTAATCATAGTCAATCGCTTGAGTATAAGCGAAACCCTTATCACAAGGCGTGCATTTAAATGTGTGTACATTTTTGTCCATATTAGTCTTCTCCTAGAAGAACCAATTTTAACCTCTCAGTCTTACCGATTGATGATAGATCAATCAAATTCCAAAAATGATTTTCTTTCATGGACTATATCTCAACATTTATTATGTCGTTAGCTAGTGCATTCAGAAGGTCGTGTAAGAAGAGACTTTCTCTAAAAATAGATGCTCCCGCTTGCTTCGTGTAAGAGGAGACTTTCTCTAAATACGCAGTAAGACTTAATAACACGCTTAACGTAATCTCAACAAATTTAGAACTTCAGTTAAGACTTAATGGGAGTCTTCCTATTCCATAACCTGATGGTGTCTTCTTTTAAAAACAATATTATCTAACTGTTTGATTCTCTTTTATATAGGCAATCTCTCTATCTATGTCCTAATTCTTCGTTCTTAAAATCATTTTTGAGAATAATAATTGTTTTTCATAAAGATCCTTTTTCTTTAAATTGTTTCAAAAGAGATTTTGTTTAAGACGATCAATCTCTACAGACTGTGCACATTGAAACTGAAACGTTATCATTACAGCGACTTAAAAACAACATATGTCCTTCTTTTAAAACTTAACTTATTCCTTATATCTTACAAGCTCATCAGTTAAATATCATCGACACTTTTATTTGTCCAGAATTTATCTTGGTACAATACAACACTTGGGTTATCAGTTGTACGAGAGTTCACAAATAATAATCAGTGCATCTTGTTGTGCATGAAGAGTTAGAATTCTAAATAGTATGCCCTGTGGTAAGGTCATTCAATCACATACTCAGAATAAGGAAAGAATTGCTTATCCTAGTTATTTCAGTCCTGAATGGTTAACAACATTCGAGTGTTCATAAGACGGCATCTGCCTGCACAGCTTTGATAAGCATATTAATTATTCACATTTATCCATGGTTGAGTACCTCCATCGAGAGCATCCTACTGAACCATAATGAATAAATTTGCCATGAGGAGTGTTCACAAACCCCCCAAAATCTGACGGCAGCGGAACGGTAACATTTGGGGTGCAACGTCATAGCACAACAATCAAGTAATAGGAAACGACCTTAAAAAGGGGCGTTTTAAAAGTAAAGTTCATTCGATGCTTCATAAAGATCAGAGTTTGCAACATTGGTCCCAAAAGTTTACAACATGACACAAAAGTCTACCAGAGTAGTTCCAACACATAGTTCCAAAAGTAACAACGGGTTATTTAAAATGAGTTTGATAATTTAGCATCGAATATAGAAAAACACAGAATCCATCTTTAGCATCTCCACGCGTCTCCATCCAGAAAAACAACACTGTTTATGAACGTAACGTGGGCTGAGATTTAACATGCTAAAAAGTCAACAAATTGTTGAGTGAATCCACATGTTTATATAAGTAAAATAAATGAACGCAAGATTTAAGTAAATTAGGTATGAAAACGAATTGGAAACACATTCATGTCGAAGTTAATTATTAAAGCACTGAAGCTTCATAGACACCGACACTTACAAGATTATTGCCTTCGCCAATAAAAGTAAGGGTATACAGCTATAACCCCAGATACCTCAAATGTTAAATGGTCACTGGATATCCAAAACCTATAAAGTCCGTAAAGAAACTGGGATTGTCAGACCCGATAGACTATCACAACATTCGCGCTCACTACAATCAGCAATTGACGGTTCATGATCACAGGAGGACCTTTGGGTAGCAGATAAGGGACTTATGCATTAATACCAGGCAATAATCAGGATAGCGTACAGTCTAAAGTACTTACGTTCAAAAGTTAAAAATGTAGCATGAAATCTCCCCTCGAAGTTTTGAGAAAACAAGTAAGTATTAAAAGAGGGCTATGAACTCACCATTAAGGCGATTCGGCAAAAATAACAAGATAAGTAAGCTTAAGTAATCGGATACCTACTACAACCCTAAAATAAAAGACGCGACTTAGAAATAATAATCCGACAAATACTCACACTATTGAATTAAAATTAGAAACAGAATTAAGATAAAACGATTATTGTTTTTTTACGAAACAAGTATGGCATTGTCCCAAAACTGATAATGTGGGGTCCAAACCACATCAAAAACCCAAGTTCACATCTGAACTAACATCATTCTCCCAAGAATGTTTTCTAGTTTAAATTTTTAACTAAATTCACTTACAATGCACACTTTGATATTTTACGTCTGATCAACCTTTTATTACAAAAATTCTGAAATTTACTCCTCTTTGACAGTGTTCCTTTATAACCGTAATAGATATAAACATGAGTGAGATTTCACGGTACAAGTGGCAATTAAAATCTATTTTTCCATGAAATGTGGCCCCGCTGTCCCAAACATAACCAGAAACCTATTGAAATACTAATTTATCCCTTACTACAAGAGTAAGGCTATTATCGTGAGTTTACGCACTTTAAAACCATTTTATCATATCTCCTAATCGGTAATTCCAATGAGGATGAAATAGGCGGCAAAATTTAAGTTGACTCAATACCTAGAAGCTACAGTTTTACTAATTTGGATGTTAGTATAGAAAATTTTGGACTTATGAAGGTTTCAAATTTCGTATGCACAAAACGACCCGTTTTAGTAAAATACCCATATCTCAATCATCCGGATTAAATAACACTCCATCCAAACGGCTACAAGCACCTAAGACACATATCTAGACAAATATTTGATTTTCCAGAACTTCCCAAAGTCAAAAAGATTTTTCTATACACTTCAATTCTATCCAACACATGAAAACAGTCCCGAAAACAAGGAGTTAACAACATTTTCTAGCTTACGAAACGAACGCGAGCCATTTGAACTACAAGAGCTTTTTAAGTGAAACCAATTGGATATGACTCTAATATGAGTCCCCTACTGAGAACATAATTATTTTACAAAAGTTTAGTACAAAAACCTTGACTTATGCCCCAATTTCTACAGCTAGGTCTGATTTGACACATTTTAGTAAAACGGGCCGTATCTCAGACTCATCCGAGGAGATGAATTTCATACCAATTGCCACATACACTTAAAGATCCTAAGTGCTATCATTAAATCAAATTTTTCCAGGTATGCTAAGACCAAAAACTATTCGTAACACAGCCTCAACTGCTGTCCAAAACTACACAAATAAACTTATCAAAAACCCCATTCAAACCTCAATCCAAACACCCCCAAATTCTATACAATGCCATACATGATACATTAACATATTAACTTACACAAAATACTCAATATTTCCAGAAATTAATATACTCTTTCATTGTCCAAATATAAAAATATAAAAATAAAAATCAAAGATTTATGGATTAAACTTACTTGAGAAGATGATTGACAAACAAACTAAACACAAGAAACCCTTAGACTTAGGGGCTGAGATTAGACCCTATTAAACCCTCAAACCGAACAACACAAAACCTTCTAATTAAACCAAATAATTTAGTCATTCTTGATGCAAATGAACTTTAATCACCAAAAGCTTAATACCATACACATCATAAGCTATATCTAAAAAGCAAAACAAAGATTGAAAAAGAGATAAGGAAAGTGAAAGATATTAGAGAAGAAATAAAGAGGTGGAAGGTTTACCATCATATACTCAAAATGAAAAAATGGTAACCAACACCTCTCCATGTGTGGAGAGGGTTTTTATTTTATACCCTTGATCCATGTGTGGCATGTGGGCTTTCTAACTTTGGTGCGGGCATGGCTTTTCCTTAGGGCTTAGAGCCCCAGAAACATGGACAATATTAGATTACAATCCAAGCAAAGCAGTATGAGAAGGGTATGTTAGGAAACCTCCGTTTGTAACCCTGACTAGCCTATTACTTAACAATACCTAATTACAACTAACTAAGGACCGATAAACATTCTTGTTTCGTCATAATATAATAATTAAGGCTAACAAACTCTCCCCAATGTTGAGGTCCTTTCATCAAACTCCTCCGTACTACCGAATACATTGAAGATATGACTTTTGACGTTTATAAGCTTTCTAGTTTTGGTCTTTGTCTTGTTGTAATGTGCTTTGAACAGTCATGCGTTGTGATCTTGAGTCTGAGCCTTTAATCATTTTGACTTTTGATTTCTTGAGATCGTTATCTTGCATCATCTTCCTTGACTGAGAATCATCTTGATTTGACATTCTTGATCAAATTGTCAGCATTTGACCAACATTCTCCAATACTTGTTACATTCTTGTTTGCAAATGTGATATAATCTATAGGGACAATCTCCCAATTGAGATAATGACTATATTGACTTTGAGCTCTTGATGATGGGAAATTTAGAATCAACTATCTTGATGTTGAAACGAATTTGGACATAGAAAGGCTTGTGAGTATGCGCAGTGGTTAATGAATCCGACTTCGCTTGAATGAGGCTGTTGCAACACCGTCTCTTATCCTGAAATACAACCGTTATCAATAAAAGATGACTATGGCTATGTCATCATCTTGACCTTTCGATTCTGCATTAACCTCCGTTACCCGTTTTATTAGAATAAATACTAACTAACTGTGATAAGGTAGATTTCAAATAATCACCTTGAACAGGGTTTCCAGCTCAAAAGCGAAGGATCCTTCTTAACACAGTATGTATTAGATTCACCATGCTTTCAGCTAATTCTCATTACGAACTTCTCAAAGCAGACAACACGTTACGAGTGAAATCAAATATTAACTATCATTCTTATTTAGACGTCATTCATTTACTGGACCAAAATGAAATCCAGTTTATCACAACTTGATTCTATAGAATCTTGCAAAGACACCAACAAATGAGCGTGTTGTGGATGTTAGGGACTCAAGCAGGATTATCCATCTTCACTGTTAATACTTAAGTATCACTCAATGTTCCTGGCAATGATCTCAAGCGATAATGGCTATGACTCTATGTTACAACTTTAGTGAACTTTATGTGTTTCAACAAGGAATTTTGACATTTGTGTCCTAATGAGATTTATACTTGATCTCTTCTTAGGCTCTAGACTCGATTGTGCACTTTTGGTTTTAGTAATGCGGAGGCAGGAGCAGACTGCCGACCTAAATCAATATTAAACAAATCTCGAGTGAGATAATCAATAGATGAACGAGTGTATCCGCCGTGGCGAAATGTGAGACAAGTTTTCTTTAGAGAAACCCGAATGGCAGGGAAGTTTGTGCATTGCATCACCTGGGGTCCATGATGTCGGTCTTTCCAATATCCAACAATCATCTTTGTGATTTTGATAGATTATGTATTGATCCGGTTTTTGTCTAAGTTGTTTGGAAGGCTGCTTCTTTCTTTTCACCCTCTATCTATACATTTCTTTTTCATTCATCAACCCCTTCAATGCAAATCCAATACGTCATTAATAACACCTTGTTGTGATTGTTCCAGTGTTAGCTCAATCTTAGTCTGCATTTTTCCCTTATACACATCACCAGTCTCCCATCATACCCTAAGGACTGCTATATCTAACTATGGAGTAGTCCCTTGGTGTAGAATCCCACCGGTTCTGGTTGGATCTAGGACTTATACCGAACCTAACCACCTATTACTTCAGAATCAACGTGAAATTAATAGGGTTGTTGGGTATAGAGATCGAAACCATAAAACCATTTTCTGACATTGTTATTCCAAATACTATCCCCGTACCACACATGGTTCTCCGAGATTTCTTCCGAAATTGTTTAGACAGCATGAAGGAAAGAGTTGCACTTAGAGTCTTAAAGATCACATTCTTCTATATCATATTTTAATCACATTTTCTCCCCTTATTTTAAATAATAAAACACTTAGTATTTGAAATACCAATTGATTAAAATTTGTGACATGAAAAATTCCATGGGGAGAAAAATTATACCATGATATTGCCCATTAATTGCAGATTCCAACAGCTCCCCTTCAACAGTATATTGGGAATACCAATATTTATTAAAACATGACATTGGAATGAAAATATGAAGACACCAAGACAAAATGTTAAGACCGGAGTGAGATGCCTTAGTGAACAACTGTATATGAATATTGACATTATAAAGTTCCACATTTTTAAGAGTCACAAAATGTTGTTTGATACAAAAATTGACATTTTAAGAGATGTACCCAACACATAAAAGGCATGTTTTAAAAAGCTCCCCTCAGAAATTGATTCACATAAAATGACATTCTGCGAACTACAATTCTTTGAAACTTATTCGAGGAAGGGAGTGTATGAACACACAATTTTTTAACAAAACCAACTTTTTATGGAAAAAGACCACAAATTATATTGGTAGACAATTTAGACTTAGAAAAGTGTCTTTTTGAAAAATTGTGTCAACGATATTTTAAAAACATGATAGAAAACCTTATCTCTATTGTTAGAGTAAGACGCACTGAAGCGTGACACTTCCCCGGTTACAATTCAGAGACCGAGTTTATGCACTGAAATGACCATAAGTCATGGATAAAAAATTTATGAAATACATGATTTTGAAAGCATTTTGAAACACTCTGGCACTGAGACTTCATACACGCCTGTGTCGATGTAATCAACATTTACTAGGTACTAAATGTTATCGATTCCAAGAGACATGCGGAATATTTTTTATTGTATTTTTGAAAAATTTCAGATATTATATTTTGTTTTCTAGGTTTTATAATTTTCTTATTTTCTTTTGTTGGTTTTTTATATTTTTTGGTATTTTCTCTTCCTCAAAAATTTTTTATAAATCAAAAATAAAGAGAGAAAAAATATTACAAATCGAAGTTTTCCATAGCAGTGACAGTTGACGCTATAGTTGAAGTGGATGAAGTTTTGAATCAGGTTGTTGGATTGACGTTTATTTGTGCATTCAGTAGGTAGTGACAATGCGGAATACTTATAAAACAACTAGATTATCGTATTCTCTATGAAATATTCCGTCGAACAAAGGACCAAATAGAAAATCCAGCACATTGATGGTGTTACTTGTCTCAGCAGCTTGATGAGACTTCTGATGACGACTGTGTGCAAGGCTTGAACCATTTTGTACAAACGACAATTACGTCTATGTTCTTAGGTTAGAATTCCTGAAGCTGTTTAATGAGAATAAACAGTCTTTTCATGCAACCAAACTCTGAGTTCTTTCTTTTTAGGAATGAAAGATGTAACTGCACATAAGTTAGAAGTACCACTTGCCTGACATCAAGAGTTGCGCACTTCAAAATTTGAGGTAGTTGATATCTTGCATTTGAACCATTTGGAGGTTCACTGTCAACCTTGGTTGTGCTAAAGGTGAATGTCTTTCCAGTTGGAACCCACCTAAGACCAACAGTCCTAGAAAATTTTACCCGTTGACGATTTCCACTCTAAGTACTAGATCTGAGTGTTCATTGTTTTCTCATGCACAGCGGAAGTCTTTTTGATTGAAAACCTATGTCCTGTAGGGATCTGTCTTTCTGGTTTCTTGGCAATTCTTATTTGCTCTACGGGTTTGTTTCTGTTTGTTGTCTTATTGGATGGAACCTTAGCACGTGAGTTTACTTCCTTCAGGAGTTTTGTTATACAAGCATCATGATATAGCATTAAAGACACACTTATGACATGTGGAACAAACAAATTGTTTAGAATCTGAGAAAGAACTAGAACTCTTAGAGTGATCTGCTTTGGGCACAGCCATTATCGTAACGCGAGTACTCTTAGATACAGGCAAACTCCTAGATGTTTGATTGTTGCTCCTAGGTTTTGGTTTGCTACCATCAGCAGTGCTTTGAGAAATCTATGTCAGAAGTGCATCACACTAGGTTTATGAGTCCATCTCTTTCTTGTGTCTTTTTATCCTAGTCTTCATCTAGAAAAGTGATTATCGAACATTCATTTGAACGAATCTGGCATGTTTCTTAGAACTATTCCTAGATGAGCTAGATGCAATCACGTGACAGTTTTGCAAAGACGATTCTGTTTTCTTTAGCAATAATGTGAGTGACTGTTTTGAAAATCCTTATTCACATCAACTTGGGAGGCCAAACGCGTTGTTTTTGACATATGAGCCCTTGCAGATTTTAAAACGCAATCGGTTGTCAAACAACGTAGATTGGTTTATTAGTGATTGTATACATCGGTTTCCCAAGACAGAATGTTTTATCAAACTAGTATCTACACTATTTCCTTTTATCTTCCATATGTCATTTTTTAAAGCGCAATTGCAAAAACCGTTTCCTGAATCTGAAGCTTTAATTTCAGCATTAATTGGCAAGCAAAGATGTTGTCTGTTCTGTAGTCTTAGGATCTCGTGATTTTAATAGAATCATTACAAATCTTGGTAATGCTGTTTCAAAGTCTCATTTTCCTTACGTAAATTAAGCCACACTATGTTCTAAATTCGATGTTCATATGTTTCAAGTACATCAATATTCCTTTTCAATCTTGGGCTTCTATTACTTGTATCCTTCCAAATTTGACCATGTGCCCGATTTTAAAGATTTGATATTTGATATTTAAGTTTGCGAGAGCAATCAATGTGCTTCCATTCTTTTGAAAAATCTTTTGAAATTGGGCAACTGTCTGTTTGAGCAAAATATTTTTTCAGACTCGGTAGATTGTTTCTGATTTATTTCAGATTAGTCTGTTATCATGTTGATGAATCAAGCATAGGACTTTTAACTTGACATGTTTCAGGATACTGGTCAACCCTACCTTCATTAATGATTTCAGGTTGCTCAGTATGCTGTTGTCCGATAGCAAAGATATTACATCCAGCAGTCAATTGTACCACAGCCATTGGCTCTTTGTTATAAATGGGTCGGATATCTGCATCATCAGCATCTGTATCATTCCCTGACCTGCTGTTGTCATCTTGCACTGTTGAGTCTGTCCTAATGCTTTCTGTGTCAACCAAATCAGCATCCAATGCTTTACCCGTATCAATCTTACTCTCTTGCGTCTGCATCTGTCTTTTATTCACCCTTCTTTTCATCAGACTTTTATGACATGTTCTTTCAGCAAAACGGACTTCTAACATTACCCAGGTTTTGGTAGAGTAACTCTGAAGTGTTAACCTCGATTCCAGTGAATTGAACAAAGCGTGTGTCCTGTCATTTGACTGTCATAATCCAATGTAAAACTTTGAATCGATGAAATTTTGAACTGTTGTTTACCACCCAAAAGGCTGTCAAGGATCCATCTTCGATTGAAATTTATCTTGTCAAGTTTGCTTTTGTAGTAATCTATGTTGAGGAGCATTGTTTCCCTTGGTGAAAGTATCAACCATACTTGACCAAAAGAGTAACATGACTGCCCGTGTTGTATCCATAGTTCAGATGCGATAGATGCCCTTTTAAGTCAATCTTTTGAAAGAACTTAAAAGGTGTGAATGGAAGAGATCGAAAATATGTGCCATGCAATCTTACTTTTGCTTTGACATCTTGATATCAGATTGCATGCCACAAAACGAAACATCTTTTGATTCAGAATTAAGCTGCATTCCGTTTACTCAATTTGTTGGATGCATTCACTGAATTACTGACTTCTTTTCTCAGAACAATTTGTTTTTGTATGACAACTAAATCAACCTTCAATGGAATCAACATATCAATGCTGGAAATTGGATTGAATTATCTCTTGTGTTTGCATCAACTCTTTTTGTTCAACAATTGTGGAGTTCGTTTTGACGAAGAATTAACTCAAGCATGTATATTCCCTAGGGAATCCATGTTAAAGATCATTGGCATCGTAAAATGAATTAGCATCATATCATGTTATAATTCTGTTTTCGCAACTTTGTATTTCTGACTGAAAGCATTTTCAAAACGTTGTTCCTAGTTATTGTCAAAGTAGTCATGCAATCAGTCTGAGAAGAATGTTGTCTTTTGGTAAGAATGAACTTCTAGAAAATCAAGTCTTGAGAGAATGTTCCTCTTGGACAGATAAGGCAGTGTTACCAAATCTTGTAAAGATTTCTATGAGACACTATGAGTGTGAAAGAATTGTGCTCTAAGTACTGTTCATGGCATTTAAGTCTTGAAAGTTTGTGTCTTCTCTTGAACTTTATAAGTCGAAACACAAAGAAGCAGGTCATTTAGAATAACACACTTGATCGTTTTGATTGCAAATTGGTATTGGTATTTGACATTGTGATGTTGTGAATGGATATCGGATCTTAAGTAGATAAAGTGATTGTTGTTGTGGATTGAAATCAATTAATGTTCACGGGATTTTACAAATCTTTGATTAAAACCGAGAAATGAATCGTATCTTTCACGGGATTTTACAAAATCAAGAAGAAACCGTAAAACAAAAATTATTGTTGGTGAAATCGTTGTTGTTGATGAAGAACTTGAACTTTTGTAAACGATTTGTGAGCTAAAACGATGAACGGTGAAATTTCTTACAACGAAAGGGCTAAAATGGAAAATTTTGAAAACTAAAATGTAAAACTAAAAATTCTTCTGGTAACTCTCTACACCAAGCTGTAAATCTTCAACACGTCTCTTCAGGATTAGGCTTCTTGTGAACATACGAAGGGCCATAATAAAGTTAACAATAACATCGTCGTCAAGGTAGAAGAACTTGTGTTGAACAACAAGAAGAAGCATATCTTTAATGTCGTTCAGGTGTAGATCAACAAAGTCACCTTCTTTAAACTTATAAAGCTGTTAATCAGATCTTTTCACCACAATCTCTTCCAAGTGACCATATCCGTGCAATTTCTTCACACTAACACTCTTTACACCAAGAATCGCCTTAGTAGAGTAAACGTTTTGCTTGGAAAATTTGATTATCTAAGATCTGTACCACAGTTTACGCCTTTCACCCTAGTGCTTGATTCCCTTTTCATCATCTTTGTCATATGCATGCTTGATGGTACTCCAAAGTGTAGGGACCATGTCTTCAATTCCTTTGATCTCATACCTAGCAGCTTTTGTCTTCGTAATAGATGTGGTGTAGGTTACCTCTACATCAGAAGTCTTCAAATATTCTAGATCATTGTTGAAGAAGTAATCAGCAGCAACGGTTCGATAATCTGGGGGACATTGTAAAGGAAGAGGCTTGGATAGATCAAACGGATAACGATCTCCTTCTGTATTATTCCAATCAAGCTTGTCTGTTAACGCATTGAAGCACTCTTGGAAGTTGTACTCAAGCTCGATATTGCTAGAACACGTGCCTTTTAACAGATTGAAGGCAAGTCCTAATAATATATCTTGAGTGAGATTTTCAATCTTGAGTCCATTCAACACGTACTTAGAGAAGTTAATAGGAGTGGCCATCAGGTCGTTGAATGTGAGAGGATCCTTTGAAGCAGAGACCATTTGATTGAACCAAGGTTGTGCGGGTTGATCAAGTACAACCTAACACTTATTCCATTCAGGATCAAGAGTAGGAGGCCTTGGAGGTTGCTTGAACCAATCTGGATTTAGAGTCTTTCTTGTTTTGGGTTTTGAGGTGTATTATGGTGGATTATCATCACGAGCTACATCATCACCAGCAATAGGTTCTTCAACTAGTTCCTTTGCTGAAGCAGACTTACCGGTTTTAGATCCTTTAGTTAAAAACTAACAAAAACTAAACCCACCCGTGGCGAATGATACCAAATGTTATCCCAAAAGCTTAATCCATTTCACAATAATAAGCTATACCAATAAGCAAAATAAAGATAGAAAAGAGATAAGGAAAGTGAAAGATTATTAGAGAGAAATAAAGAGGTGGAAGATTACACACACACACAAATTATGAAATGGTAACCAACACCCTCTCCATGTGTGGAGAGGGTTCTATTTATACCCTTGAGCCATGAGTGGCTTATGGGCTTTCTAACTTGGGCCGGGCTTGGCTATTCTTGGGCTTTGAGCCCGAAACATGGACAATATTAGATTACAATCCAAGCCCGTTGAACCCGACTAGCCTATTACTTAACAAGACTAGTTACGACTAATAAGACCGATAACATTCTTGTTCGACTTATATAAAATTAAGGCTAACAGAGGGTCTTCATCATCATCGTCTTCATCATCATCATGCTTTCTCTTGTGGTCTTTAACTATGTCAGTGACTTCCTTATCCATTTCGTTTTCATCTTCAATCAATGCTTCCATGAGTGCATGGTACAAACGATGATTGGCAGGAATTCTGTTAAAAGACTTGTTTGCATGCATGGATTGGTAGAGAGCGCTTTTTAGATCATATTCTTCAAGAGCCGCCTTGTCAGTAGACTTGATGGTAAACTGTGGGTTCTTTTGACTATCAACTTGTTCCTTCTTAATCTTGAGAATCTCTAAAGGACTTTTCTTAGATTCTTGTTTAGCTGTTGGTGTCGGTTTCTTGGTTAACTCAGGAAGATGCTGCAGAGAATATTTATGAATGAGATAAGTCATGTGTTTCTGTAGTTCCTTTTGAAATATATCTCCGACTTTGGTATCAAGATAACTATCAACAACTGTTGGAACTTGTGACTGGAGAACAGCAAGAGCTTCAGAAGAATGATCAACAGTTTTCAGCTCAGACACATCTTTTTCTAATTTTGCAACTCTTAATTCAATAGCAGTGAGTGCATTGGATTCAGGAACAGCAGTAGTGACGGTTTGAGCATCAGTTGTGATTGTTGGTGTGGGAATTGGTGTTGTTGTTTGTTGTACGGTTGAGATGATAGGTGTCACTTGAGGTGAGGGGTCAGCAGTTGTAACTGAAGTTTCAGTGACAATTTCTGGTATAGGTGGAAGATTGGTTGTCTTTGGAATCACTGATACGAGAATCTTCTATACTGATGAAGACTGGATCTGGGGAGTTTCGTGTGGGATGGGAATATCCAACAAAGAACTAACATCTGCATCTGCAGAATCCTTAACAGTACTGGTGACATCAAATTAAGTCACATTTATACCATCATTTATCCCGAATAAACTAACCACTTTTGTATAATTATTGCAAGAATATGTACTTAATTGTGTGAAAGTGTTATTTGCAGTAACTGAGGAG